>JAPDNY010000002.1:3042886-3136807 GCA_029375565.1 Gekko gecko | reverse complement strand
GGGTGGGTGAGTGGGAGAAATAGAGGATGCAACCAGCCTGTGGGAGCTTTGTATTTGATGGGAGAAAGTCACCAAACTAAATTTGTAAGCTACCGAAGGACCTGTCTGTTTACTTTGTGTTCTTCTCCTCCCTACATTGTTATTTGTATTCAATTGAGTAAAAATATAACGAGAAGCAAAGTGTTTTTAATTTTTGCAATACATCAAGCTGACTAATGAAAAGTATAAACGATGTATTTTTTAATCTGAAATAATCTACTCTCTGCTTTTGTAATGGTTTAATCGATGGAGGATGGAAAGATAGGGGCAGTCTGAATTTTTGAGAAGAATTGCAAGGAAAAACATGTAATGGGCTGTTTACTTAGAGAATGGGCATGGCATTGTTAGTATGAGAGTTGGATTCTAGGGAAAATATAATACATTGTGTTTAGGCCTGAGTTAATGGGATTTTGAAATTTAGTGACCAGGAACGTGGAAGAATATGTAAAGGGACCAGATTGTTTGGTAAATACGAGCCTTTATTAGCATAGTCATACTGTTCAGTAACGTCATCGTTCTTTTTTCTTTATTATAGATAAATGAAATATAGCAGATAGAATTTAGATGAATTAGTTCCATAACGGGAAGGGGAGCAGTTGTTCAATATAAATTAACATAAGGGGGGGGACATGGGCATGTGTATGTAAACGTGATGATGTGAGAGCAAGATACTTAAGCTAGTTATTGTAAAATGTATGGCTTTTTGTGTGTGTGTAACTTTAAAAAAATAATAAACTCTGCCAATCTAGGGCAAGTAAAACAAAAAAGTGTTGATTTAATAGAACAAACTCATAGAAGAATTGTACGAGATATTTCCAGACAGTTTGTATGTATTTCGGTTTTTATGATTTTTACGGAAAATTAATAAAAATTATTTTTAAAAAAAGAATTCACACAGAGAGAAACCTTTTGAATGCTCAGAGTGTGGAAGAATTCAATTGAGTTGCAGTCTTCAAAGCTGCAAGGAATCTTCAGCAGCATCAGGGAGTCCACACAGTGGAGAAACCTTTTGAAGTAACAAAAGTGTGGAAAAGTTCAGTCAAGTGACACTGTTCTACTGCAATGAGAACACACAGAGGCTCTGATATGTAGCCAGCACAAAGAGCTTTTCTCCTATTTCACCCTAAGAGCAACCACAGACTATAGAAAGCACTGAAAAGATATAAACTGGTGTAAGAAGCTCAGGGCTCTTTGCATGGCAGGAGCTCCCCTTTGCATATTAGGCCACAAACCCCTAGTAACAGCAGTCCCCAGGGGGCTTGCTGAGCTCTTCTTACAGGGGCTGGCCAACAAGGTCTTGGAGGATTGGCTACATCAGGGGTGTGTGGCCTAAACAAGGTTCTACTAAGAAGTCTGAAGAACGAATCTACACAGAAACATTCTGCTAACAGGGAAGAAATATTGTAAATGCTCGACAATGTGTGGAAAGAGCATTGTTTGTTGTTCAGCGACACAGTCGAGTCCCAACTCTTGCGACCCCATGGACCACATCACGCCAGGCCCTCCTGTCTTCCGTCATGCTCCAGTGTTTGCTCAGTTTCATGTTCGTTGCATCAGCCAGCACTGTCTGACCGTCTCATCCTTGGCCGTCCCCTTCTTCTTTGACACTCAGTCTTTCCCAGCATCATCAGGGTCTTCTTCTCCAGGGAGAACCCTTCTCATTGGGTGGCCAAAGTATTTGAGCTTCAGACTTTGGCCTTCAGGGAGCAGCCAGGGTTGATTTCTTTCATTATTGACTGATTTGATCTCCTTACACAGTCCGAGGACTCCCTCTCAGAGTCTTCTCCAGCACTGTTAAGTATGAGACTTAACACAGGGTAAAGTTCAACAAGTGATTCAGCTTTATTAGCTCCAAGGTTGAACCCGCTAAGGCTAGACAAAAAATAGACAGGTTGCAGACATAAACACAGCGGTTTATGTACAGTGGGATATGGGGTAGCCACGCCCTCCAGTCAAAACAATAACCAATAACCATGTTCATAACAGCCAATCACAACGTAAAGATAAAGTCCAATCATAATTCATCACAACCAATCACAGATGTTCCCTCATAAACCTGGATTGGGCGTACAGTACAATATTTCCGATCACGCAAGCAGAGCACCTGCTCGGTGTACTGCCATATGTCCCTGAAAGCATAACAACTCCTCCCATAGATGGAACACACTCATACTCTGACAAGCTGGGAGGGGCTCTTCTGCTTCGCTCTGGCCGCCTTAACTCCAGGCTTCAGTTGGTTTAGGGTCCGTGCAAAACTCAGCGCCAGGCAGTGCTGAGCTGTCAGGCTCCCCCAGGGTCCGTGAGTCCAGGGTTCCCGCCCTGGCTCAGGTTCCTGCCGAGAACCAACAGTACTCACCTCGTCCGAGCGGGCGGACTACTGGGCCTCGAAGATCTCCGGTCTCCGTCTCCTGTTCATGAGAGCCCATCGTTGCCAGAGCTGATCTGTGTGGCGGCGTATCTTTCGAGCGGTCAGATAGCCTCACACATACATCCTGGACCCCAAACGGTTGGTGACCGGCGGGAAGCCACCGGTGCCCCTCGGCATAATTACGGGCAAGGACAGGAGAATCCCGTTCCTGACTCCATGATCCTCAGAAGTCTCGCGGGAAGAGTGCTGGCCCTGGGCGTCGCGGGCGCCCGGCGCGGGGTGGGTGGGGCGAGAAAGGTTTCCCGGCTCCTCTGAGCGCCGGGATGGCGGCCCGGGACTCCTTGCAGGAAAGTAAACCTCTCGCGGCTGACGTTCGGCTGAACGTCAGCCGCGAGAGGTCATTCTGGCTCCGCAGTCCTCAGAAGTCTCGCGGGAAGAGTGCTGGCCCTGGGCGTCGCGGGCGCCCGGCGCGGGGTGGGTGGGGGCGAGAAAGGTTTTCCGGCTCCTCTGAGCGCCGGGATGGCGGCCCGGGACTCCTTGCAGGAAAGTAAACCTCTCGCGGCTGACGTTCGAGCGTGAACGTCAGCCGCGAGAGGTCATTCTGGCTCCGCAGTCCTCAGAAGTCTCGCGGGAAGAGTGCTGGCCCTGGGCGTCGCGGGCGCCCGGCGCGGGGTGGGTGGGGCGAGAAAGGTTTCCCGGCTCCTCTGAGCGCCGGGATGGCGGCCCGGGACTCCTTGCAGGAAAGTAAACCTCTCGCGGCTGACGTTCGGCTGGACGTCAGCCGCGAGAGGTGATTCTGGCTCCGCAGTCCTCAGAAGTCTCGCGGGAAGAGTGCTGGCCCTGGGCGTCGCGGGCGCCCGGCGCGGGGTGGGTGGGGCGAGAAAGGTTTCCCGGCTCCTCTGAGCGCCGGGATGGCGGCCCGGGACTCCTTGCAGGAAAGTAAACCTCTCGCGGCTGACGTTCGACGCCGTCGAACGTCAGCCGCGAGAGGTCATTCTGGCTCCGCAGTCCTCAGAAGTCGCGCGGGAAGAGTGCTGGCCCTGGGCGTCGCGGGCGCCCGGCGCGGGGTGGGTGGGGCGAGAAAGGTTTCCCGGCTCCTCTGAGCGCCGGGATGGCGGCCCGGGACTCCTTGCAGGAAAGTAAACCTCTCGCGGCTGACGTCCGAGCTGGACGTCCGCCGAGAGGTCATTCTGGCTCCGCAGTCCTCAGAAGTCTCGCGGGAAGAGTGCTGGCCCTTGGCGTCGCGGGCGCCCGGCGCGGGGTGGGTGGGGCGAGAAAGGTTTCCCGGCTCCTCTGAGCGCCGGGATGGCGACCCGGGACTCCTTGCAGGAAAGTAAACCTCTCGCGGCTGACGTCCGACGCGTTCGGACGTCAGCCGCGAGAGGTGATTCTGGCTCCGCAGTCCTCAGAAGTCTCGCGGGAAGAGTGCTGGCCCTGGGCGTCGCGGGCGCCCGGCGCGGGGTGGGTGGGGCGAGAAAGGTTTCCCGGCTCCTCTGAGCGCCGGGATGGCGGCCCGGGACTCCTTGCAGGAAAGTAAACCTCTCGCGGCTGACGTCCGACGCCATTCGGACGTCAGCCGCGAGAGGTCATTCTGGCTCCGCAGTCCTCAGAAGTCTCGCGGGAAGAGTGCTGGCCCTGGGCGTCGCGGGCACCCGGCGCGGGGTGGGTGGGGCGAGAAGGGTTTCCCGGCTCCTCTGAGCGCCGGGATGGCGGCCCGGGACTCCTTGCAGGAAAGTAAACCTCTCGCGGCTGACGTCCGTCGCCGCTCGAACGTCAGCCGCGAGAGGTCATTCTGGCTCCGCAGTCCTCAGAAGTCTCGCGGGAAGAGTGCTGGCCCTGGGCGTCGCGGGCGCCCGGCGCGGGGTGGGTGGGGCGAGAAAGGTTTCCCGGCTCCTCTGAGCGCCGGGATGGCGGCCCGGGACTCCTTGCAGGAAAGTAAACCTCTCGCGGCTGACGTCCGACGCCGCTCGGACGTCAGCCGCGAGAGGTCATTCTGGCTCCGCAGTCCTCGAAGTCTCGCGGGAAGAGTGCTGGCCCTGGGCGTCGCGGGCGCCCGGCGCGGGGTGGGTGGGGCGAAAAGGTTTCCCGGCTCCTCTGAGCGCCGGGATGGCGGCCCGGGACTCCTTGCAGGAAAGTAAACCTCTCGCGGCTGACGTCCGAGCATTCGAACGTCAGCCGCGAGAGGTCATTCTGGCTCCGCAGTCCTCAGAAGTCTCGCGGGAAGAGTGCTGGCCCTAGGCGTCGCGGGCGCCCGGCGCGGGGTGGGTGGGGCGAGAAAGGTTTCCCGGCTCCTCTGAGCGCCGGGATGGCGGCCCGGGACTCCTTGCAGGAAAGTAAACCTCACGCGGCTGACGTCCGACGCCGTCGGACGTCAGCCGCGAGAGGTCATTCTGGCTCCGCAGTCCTCAGAAGTCTCGCGGGAAGAGTGCTGGCCCTGGGCGTCGCGGGCGCCCGGCGCGGGGTGGGTGGGGCGAGAAAGGTTTCCCGGCTCCTCTGAGCGCCGGGATGGCGGCCCGGGACTCCTTGCAGGAAAGTAAACCTCTCGCGGCTGACGTCCGACGCCATTCGGACGTCAGCCGCGAGAGGTCATTCTGGCACCGCAGTCCTCAGAAGTCTCGCGGGAAAAGTGCTGGCCCTGGGCGTCGCGGGCGCACGGCGCGGGGTGGGTGGGGCGAGAAAGGTTTCCCGGCTCCTCTGAGCGCCGGGATGGCGGCCCGGGACTCCTTGCAGGAAAGTAAACCTCTCGCGGCTGACGTCCGTCGCCGCTCGGACGTCAGCCGCGAGAGGTCATTCTGGCTCCGCAGTCCTCAGAAGTCTCGCGGGAAGAGTGCTGGCCCTGGGCGTCGCGGGCGCCCGGCGCGGGGTGGGTGGGGCGAGAAAGGTTTCCCGGCTCCTCTGAGCGCCGGGATGGCGGCCCGGGACTCCTTGCAGGAAAGTAAACCTCACGCGGCTGACGTCCGGCGCCGTTCGGACGTCAGCCGCGAGAGGTCATTCTGGCTCCGCAGTCCTCAGAAGTCTCGCGGGAAGAGTGCTGGCCCTGGGCGTCGCGGGCGCCCGGCGCGGGGTGGGTGGGGCGAGAAAGGTTTCCCGGCTCCTCTGAGCGCCGGGATGGCGGCCCGGGACTCCTTGCAGGAAAGTAAACCTCTCGCGGCTGACGTCCGACGCCATTCGGACGTCAGCCGCGAGAGGTCGATTCTGGCACCGCAGTCCTCAGAAGTCTCGCGGGAAAAGTGCTGGCCCTAGGCGTCGCGGGCGCCCGGCGCGGGGTGGGTGGGGGCGAGAAAGGTTTCCCGGCTCCTCTGAGCGCCGGGATGGCGGCCCGGGACTCCTTGCAGGAAAGTAAACCTCTCGCGGCTGACGTCCGTCGCCGTTCGGACGTCAGCCGCGAGAGGTCATTCTGGCTCCGCAGTCCTCAGAAGTCTCGCGGGAAGAGTGCTGGCCCTTGGCGTCGCGGGCGCCCGGCGCGGGGTGCGTGGGGCGAGAAAGGATTCCCGGCTCCTCTGAGCGCCGGGATGGCGGCCCGGGACTCCTTGCAGGAAAGTAAACCTCTCGCGGCTGACGTCCGACGCCGTTCGGACGTCAGCCGCGAGAGGTCATTCTGGCTCCGCAGTCCTCAGAAGTCTCGCGGGAAGAGTGCTGGCCCTGGGCGTTGCGGGCGCCCGGCGCGGGGTGGGTGGGGCGAGAAAGGTTTCCCGGCTCCTCTGAGCGCCCGGATGGCGGCCCGGGACTCCTTGCAGGAAAGTAAACCTCTCGCGGCTGACGTCCGACGCCGTTAGGACGTCAGCCGCGAGAGGTCATTCTGGCTCCGCAGTCCTCAGAAGTCTCGCGGGAAGAGTGCTGGCCCTGGGCGTCGCGGGCGCCCGGCGCAAGGTGGGTGGGGCGAGAAAGGTTTCCCGGCTCCTCTGAGCGCCGGGATGGCGGCCCGGGACTCCTTGCAGGAAAGTAAACCTCTCGCGGCTGACGTCCGACGCCATTCGGACGTCAGCCGCGAGAGGTCATTCTGGCTCCGCAGTCCTCAGAAGTCTCGCGGGAAGAGTGCTGGCCCTGGGCGTCGCGGGCGCCCGGCGCGGGGTGGGTGGGGCGAGAAAGGTTTCCCGGCTCCTCTGAGCGCCGGGATGGCGGCCCGGGACTCCTTGCAGGAAAGTAAACCTCTCGCGGCTGACGTCCGAACGGCGTCCGCGAGAGGTCATTCTGGCTCCGCAGTCCTCAGAAGTCTCGCGGGAAGAGTGCTGGACCTTGGCGTCGCGGGCGCCCGGCGCGGGGTGGGTGGGGAGAGAAAGGTTTCCCGGCTCCTCTGAGCGCCGGGATGGTGGCCCGGGACTCCTTGCAGGAAAGTAAACCTCACGCGGCTGACGTCCGACGCCGTTCGGACGTCAGCCGCGAGAGGTCATTCTGGCTCCGCAGTCCTCAGAAGTCTCGCGGGGAAGAGTGCTGGCCCTGGGCGTCGCGGGCGCCCGGCGCCGGGTGGGTGGGGCGAGAAAGGTTTCCCGGCTCCTCTGAGCGCCGGGATGGCGGCCCGGGACTCCTTGCAGGAAAGTAAACCTCTCGCGGCTGACGTCCGACGCCATTCGGACGTCAGCCGCGAGAGGTCATTCTGGCACCGCAGTCCTCAGAAGTCTCGCGGAAAAAGTGCTGGCCCTAGGCGTCGCGGGCGCCCGGCGCGGGGTGGGTGGGGCGAGAAAGGTTTCCCGGCTCCTCTGAGCGCCGGGATGGCGGCCCGGGACTCCTTGCAGGAAAGTAAACCTCTCGCGGCTGACGTCCGTCGCCGCTCGGACGTCAGCCGCGAGAGGTCATTCTGGCTCCGCAGTCCTCAGAAGTCTCGCGGGAAGAGTGCTGGCCCTGGGCGTCGCGGGCGCCCGGCGCGGGGTGGGTGGGGCGAGAAAGGTTTCCCGGCTCCTCTGAGCGCCGGGATGGCGGCCCGGGACTCCTTGCAGGAAAGTAAACCTCTCGCGGCTGACGTCCGACGCCGTTCGGACGTCAGCCGCGAGAGGTCATTCTGGCTCCGCAGTCCTCAGAAGTCTCGCGGGAAGAGTGCTGGCCCTTGGCGTCGCGGGCGCCCGGCGCGGGGTGGGTGGGGCGAGAAAGGTTTCCCGGCTCCTCTGAGCGCCGGGATGGCGGCCCGGGACTCCTTGCAGGAAAGTAAAACTCTCGCGGCTGACGTCCGACGCCGTTCGGACGTCAGCCGCGAGAGGTCATTCTGGCTCCGCAGTCCTCAGAAGTCTCGCGGGAAGAGTGCTGGCCCTGGGCGTCGCGGGCGCCCGGCGCGGGGTGGGTGGGGCGAGAAAGGTTTCCCGGCTCCTCTGAGCGCCGGGATGGCGGCCCGGGACTCCTTGCAGGAAAGTAAACCTCTCGCGGCTGACGTCCGACGCCGTTCGGACGTCAGCCGCGAGAGGTCATTCTGGCTCCGCAGTCCTCAGAAGTCTCGCGGGAAGAGTGCTGGCCCTGGGCGTCGCGGGCGCCCGGCGCAAGGTGGGTGTGGCGAGAAAGGTTTCCCGGCTCCTCTGAGCGCCGGGATGGCGGCCCGGGACTCCTTGCAGGAAAGTAAACCTCTCGCGGCTGACGTCCGACGCCATTCGGACGTCAACCGCGAGAGGTCATTCTGGCACCGCAGTCCTCAGAAGTCTCGCGGGAAGAGTGCTGGCCCTGGGCGTCGCGGGCGCCCGGCGCGGGGTGGGTGGGGCGAGAAAGGTTTCCCGGCTCCTCTGAGCGCCGGGATGGCGGCCCGGGACTCCTTGCAGGAAAGTAAACCTCTCGCGGCTGACGTCCGAACGGCGACGCCGTTCGGACGTCAGCCGCGAGACGTCATTCTGGCTCCGCAGTCCTCAGAAGTCTCGCGGGAAGAGTGCTGGCCCTGGGCGTCGCGGGCGCCCGGCGCGGGGTGGGTAGGGCGAGAAAGGTTTCCCGGCTCCTCTGAGCGCCGGGATGGCGGCCCGGGACTCCTTGCAGGAAAGTAAACCTATCGCGGCTGACGTCCGACGCCGTTCGGACGTCAGCCGCGAGAGGTCATTCTGGCACCGCAGTCCTCAGAAGTCTCGCGGAAAAAGTGCTGGCCCTGGGCGTCGCGGGCGCCCGGCGCGGGGTGGGTGGGGCGAGAAAGGTTTCCGGCTCCTCTGAGCGCCGGGATGGCGGCCCGGGACTCCTTGCAGGAAAGTAAACCTGTCAGCCGCGAGAGGTCATTCTGGCTCCGCAGTCCTCAGAAGTCTCGCGGGAAGAGTATTGGCCCTGGGCGTCGCGGGCGCCTGGCGCGGGGTGGGTGGGGCGAGAAAGGTTTCCCGGCTCCTCTGAGCGCCGGGATGGCGGCCCGGGACTCCTTGCAGAGAAGTAAACCTCTCGCGGCTGACGTCCGAATGGCGACGCCGTTCGGACGTCAGCCGCGAGAGGTCATTCTTGCTCCGCAGTCCTCAGAAGTCTCGCGGGAAGAGTGCTGGCCCTTGGCGTCGCGGGCGCCCGGCGCGGGGGGGTGGGGCGAGAAAGGTTTCCCGGCTCCTCTGAGCGCCGGGATGGCGGCCCGGGACTCCTTGCAGGAAAGTAAACCTCTCGCGGCTGACGACCGAACCGCGACGCCATTCGGACGTCAGCCGCGAGAGGTCATTCTGGCTCCGCAGTCCTCAGAAGTCTCGCGGGAAGAGTGCTGGCCCTGGGCGTCGCGGGCGCCCGGCGCGGGGGGGGTGGGGCGAGAAAGGTTTCCCGGCTCCTCTGAGCGCGGGGATGGCGGCCCGGGACTCCTTGCAGGAAAGTAAACCTCTCGCGGCTGACGTCCGACGCCGTTCGGACGTCAGCCGCGAGAGGTCATTCTGGCACCGCAGTCCTCAGAAGTCTCGCGGAAAAAGTGCTGGCCCTGGGCGTCGCGGGCGCCCGGCGCGGGGTGGGTGGGGCGAGAAAGGTTTCCCGGCTCCTCTGAGCGCCGGGATGGCGGCCCGGGACTCCTTGCAGGAAAGTAAACCTGTCAGCCGCGAGAGGTCATTCTGGCTCCGCAGTCCTCAGAAGTCCCGCGGGAAGAGTGCTGGCCCTTGGCGTCGCGGGCGCCCGGCGCGGGGGGTGGGGCGAGAAAGGTTTCCCGGCTCCTCTGAGCGCCGGGATGGCGGCCCGGGACTCCTTGCAGGAAAGTAAACCTGTCAGCCGCGAGAGGTCATTCTGGCTCCGCAGTCCTCAGAAGTCCCGCGGGAAGAGTGCTGGCCCTTGGCGTCGCGGGCGCCCGGCGCGGGGGGGGGTGGGGCGAGAAAGGTTTCCCGGCTCCTCTGAGCGCCGGGATGGAGGCCCGGGACTCCTTGCAGGAAAGTAAACCTGTCAGCCGCGAGAGGTCATTCTGGCTCCGCAGTCCTCAGAAGTCCCGCGGGAAGAGTGCTGGCCCTGGGCGTCGCGGGCGCCCGGCGCGGGGGGGTGGGGCGAGAAAGGTTTCCCGGCTCCTCTGAGCGCCGGGATGGCGGCCCGGGACTCCTTGCAGGAAAGTAAACCTGTCAGCCGCGAGAGGTCATTCTGGCTCCGCAGTCCTCAGAAGTCCCGCGGGAAGAGTGCTGGCCCTTGGCGTCGCGGGCGCCCGGCGCGGGGTGGGTGGGGCGAGAAAGGTTTCCCGGCTCCTCTGAGCGCCGGGATGGCGGCCCGGGACTCCTTGCAGGAAAGTAAACCTGTCAGCCGCGAGAGGTCATTCTGGCTCCGCAGTCCTCAGAAGTCCCGCGGGAAGAGTGCTGGCCCTTGGCGTCGCGGGCGCCCGGCGCATGGGGGTGGGGCGAGAAAGGTTTCCCGGCTCCTCTGAGCGCCGGGATGGTGGCCCGGGACTCCTTGCAGGAAAGTAAACCTGTCAGCCGCGAGAGGTCATTCTGGCTCCGCAGTCCTCAGAAGTCCCGCGGGAAGAGTGCTGGCCCTTGGCGTCGCGGGCGCCCGGCGCGGGGGGGAGTGGGGCAAGAAAGGTTTCCCGGCTCCTCTGAGCGCCGGGATGGCGGCCCGGACTCCTTGCAGGAAAGTAAACCTGTCAGCCGCGAGAGGTCATTCTGGCTCCGCAGTCCTCAGAAGTCCCGCGGGAAGAGTGCTGGCCCTTGGCGTCGCGGGCGCCCGGCGCGGGGGGAGGTGGGGCGAGAAAGGTTTCCCGGCTCCTCTGAGCGCCGGGATGGCGGCCCGGGACTCCTTGCAGGAAAGTAAACCTGTCAGCCGCGAGAGGTCATTCTGGCTCCGCAGTCCTCAGAAGTCCCGCGAGAAGAGTGCTGGCCCTTGGCGTCGCGGGCGCCCGGCGCGGGGGGGTGGGGCGAGAAAGGTTTCCCGGCTCCTCTGAGCGCCGGGATGAAGGCCCGGGACTCCTTGCAGGAAAGTAAACCTGTCAGCCGCGAGAGGTCATTCTGGCTCCGCAGTCCTCAGAAGTCCCGCGGGAAGAGTGCTGGCCCTTGGCGTCGCGGGCGCCCGGCGCGGGGGGGGGGCGAGAAAGGTTTCCCGGCTCCTCTGAGCGCCGGGATGGCGGCCCGGGACTCCTTGCAGGAAAGTAAACCTGTCAGCCGCGAGAGGTCATTCTGGCTCCGCAGTCCTCAGAAGTCCCGCGGGAAGAGTGCTGGCCCTTGGCGTCGCGGGCGCCCGGCGCGGGGTGGGTGGGGCGAGAAAGGTTTCCCGGCTCCTCTGAGCGCCGGGATGGCGGCCCGGGACTCCTTGCAGGAAAGTAAACCTGTCAGCCGCGAGAGGTCATTCTGGCTCCGCAGTCCTCAGAAGTCCCGCGGGAAGAGTGCTGGCCCTTGGCGTCGCGGGCGCCCGGCGCGGGGTGGGTGGGGCGAGAAAGGTTTCCCGGCTCCTCTGAGCGCCGGGATGGCGGCCCGGGACTCCTTGCAGGAAAGTAAACCTGTCAGCCGCGAGAGGTCATTCTGGCTCCGCAGTCCTCAGAAGTCCCGCGGGAAGAGTGCTGGCCCTTGGCGTCGCGGGCGCCCGGCGCGGGGTGGGTGGGGCGAGAAGGCTCCTCTGAGCGCCGGGATGGCGGCCCGGGACTCCTTGCAGGAGAAGTAAACCTGTCAGCCGCGAGAGGTCATTCTGGCTCCGCAGTCCTCAGAAGTCCCGCGGGAAGAGTGCTGGCCCTTGGCGTCGCGGGCGCCCGGCGCGGGGGGGTGGGGCGAGAAAGGTTTCCCGGCTCCTCTGAGCGCCGGGATGGCGGCCCGGGACTCCTTGCAGGAAAGTAAACCTGTCAGCCGCGAGAGGTCATTCTGGCTCCGCAGTCCTCAGAAGTCCCGCGGGAAGAGTGCTGGCCCTTGGCGTCGCGGGCGCCCGGCGCGGGGTGGGTGGGGCGAGAAAGGTTTCCCGGCTCCTCTGAGCGCCGGGATGGCGGCCCGGGACTCCTTGCAGGAAAGTAAACCTGTCAGCCGCGAGAGGTCATTCTGGCTCCGCAGTCCTCAGAAGTCCCGCAGGAAGAGTGCTGGCCCTTGGCGTCGCGGGCGCCCGGCGCGGGGTGGGTGGGGCGAGAAAGGTTTCCCGGCTCCTCTGAACGCCGGGATGGCGGCCCGGGACTCCTTGCAGGAAAGTAAACCTGTCAGCCGCGAGAGGTCATTCTGGCTCCGCAGTCCTCAGAAGTCCCGCGGGAAGAGTGCTGGCCCTTGGCGTCGCGGGCGCCCGGCGCGGGGTGGGTGGGGCGAGAAAGGTTTCCCGGCTCCTCTGAGCGCCGGGATGGCGGCCCGGGACTCCTTGCAGGAATGTAAACCTGTCAGCCGCGAGAGGTCATTCTGGCTCCGCAGTCCTCAGAAGTCCCGCGGGAAGAGTGCTGGCCCTTGGCGTCGCGGGCGCCCGGCGCGGGGGGGAGGTGGGGCGAGAAAGGTTTCCCGGCTCCTCTGAGCGCCGGGATGGCGGCCCGGGACTCCTTGCAGGAAAGTAAACCTGTCAGCCGCGAGAGGTCATTCTGGCTCCGCAGTCCTCAGAAGTCCCGCGAGAAGAGTGCTGGCCCTTGGCGTCGCGGGCGCCCGGCGCGGGGGGGGTGGGGCGAGAAAGGTTTCCCGGCTCCTCTGAGCGCCGGGATGAAGGCCCGGGACTCCTTGCAGGAAAGTAAACCTGTCAGCCGCGAGAGGTCATTCTGGCTCCGCAGTCCTCAGAAGTCCCGCGGGAAGAGTGCTGGCCCTTGGCGTCGCGGGCGCCCGGCGCGGGGGGGGGGCGAGAAAGGTTTCCCGGCTCCTCTGAGCGCCGGGATGGCGGCCCGGGACTCCTTGCAGGAAAGTAAACCTGTCAGCCGCGAGAGGTCATTCTGGCTCCGCAGTCCTCAGAAGTCCCGCGGGAAGAGTGCTGGCCCTTGGCGTCGCGGGCGCCCGGCGCGGGGTGGGTGGGGCGAGAAAGGTTTCCCGGCTCCTCTGAGCGCCGGGATGGCGGCCCGGGACTCCTTGCAGGAAAGTAAACCTGTCAGCCGCGAGAGGTCATTCTGGCTCCGCAGTCCTCAGAAGTCCCGCGGGAAGAGTGCTGGCCCTTGGCGTCGCGGGCGCCCGGCGCGGGGGTGGGTGGGGCGAGAAAGGTTTCCCGGCTCCTCTGAGCGCCGGGATGGCGGCCCGGGACTCCTTGCAGGAAAGTAAACCTGTCAGCCGCGAGAGGTCATTCTGGCTCCGCAGTCCTCAGAAGTCCCGCGGGAAGAGTGCTGGCCCTTGGCGTCGCGGGCGCCCGGCGCGGGGTGGGTGGGGCGAGGAAGGCTCCTCTGAGCGCCGGGATGGCGGCCCGGGACTCCTTGCAGGAAAGTAAACCTGTCAGCCGCGAGAGGTCATTCTGGCTCCGCAGTCCTCAGAAGTCCCGCGGGAAGAGTGCTGGCCCTTGGCGTCGCGGGCGCCCGGCGCGGGGGGGTGGGGCGAGAAAGGTTTCCCGGCTCCTCTGAGCGCCGGGATGGCGGCCCGGGACTCCTTGCAGGAAAGTAAACCTGTCAGCCGCGAGAGGTCATTCTGGCTCCGCAGTCCTCAGAAGTCCCGCGGGAAGAGTGCTGGCCCTTGGCGTCGCGGGCGCCCGGCGCGGGGTGGGTGGGGCGAGAAAGGTTTCCCGGCTCCTCTGAGCGCCGGGATGGCGGCCCGGGACTCCTTGCAGGAAAGTAAACCTGTCAGCCGCGAGAGGTCATTCTGGCTCCGCAGTCCTCAGAAGTCCCGCGGGAAGAGTGCTGGCCCTTGGCGTCGCGGGCGCCCGGCGCGGGGTGGGTGGGGCGAGAAAGGTTTCCCGGCTCCTCTGAGCGCCGGGATGGCGGCCCGGGACTCCTTGCAGGAAAGTAAACCTGTCAGCCGCGAGAGGTCATTCTGGCTGCGCAGTCCTCAGAAGTCCCGCGGGAAGAGTGCTGGCCCTTGGCGTCGCGGGCGCCCGGCGCGGGGTGGGTGGGGCGAGAAAGGTTTCCCGGCTCCTCTGAGCGCCGGGATGGCGGCCCGGGACTCCTTGCAGGAATGTAAACCTGTCAGCCGCGAGAGGTCATTCTGGCTGCGCAGTCCTCAGAAGTCCCGCGGGAAGAGTGCTGGCCCTTGGCGTCGCGGGCGCCCGGCGCGGGGGGGTGGGGCGAGAAAGGTTTCCCGGCTCCTCTGAGCGCCGGGATGGCGGCCCGGGACTCCTTGCAGGAAAGTAAAGCTGTCAGCCGCGAGGGGTCATTCTGGCTCCGCAGTCCTCAGAAGTCCCGCGGGAAGAGTGCTGGCCCTTGGCGTCGCGGGCTCCCGGCCCGGGGGGGTGGGGCGAGAAAGGTTTCCCGGCTCCTCTGAGCGCCGGGATGGCGGCCCGGGACTCCTTGCAGGAAAGTAAACCTGTCAGCCGCGAGAGGTCATTCTGGCTCCGCAGTCCTCAGAAGTCCCGCGGGAAGAGTGCTGGCCCTTGGCGTCGCGGGTGCCCGGCGCGGGGGGGGTGGGGCGAGAAAGGTTTCCCGGCTCCTCTGAGCGCCGGGATGGAGGCCCGGGACTCCTTGCAGGAAAGTAAACCTGTCAGCCGCGAGAGGTCATTCTGGCTCCGCAGTCCTCAGAAGTCCCGCGGGAAGAGTGCTGGCCCTTGGCGTCGCGGGCTCCCGGCGCGGGGGGTGGGGCGAGAAGGTTTCCCGGCTCCTCTGAGCGCCGGGATGGCGGCCCGGGACTCCTTGCAGGAAAGTAAACCTGTCAGCCGCGAGAGGTCATTCTGGCTCCGCAGTCCTCAGAAGTCCCGCGGGAAGAGTGCTGGCCCTTGGCGTCGCGGGCGCCCGGCGCGGGGGGGGGGGGGCGAGAAAGGTTTCCCGGCTCCTCTGAGCGCCGGGATGGCGGCCCGGGACTCCTTGCAGGAAAGTAAACCTGTCAGCCGCGAGAGGTCATTCTGGCTCCGCAGTCCTCAGAAGTCCCGCGGGAAGAGTGCTGGCCCTTGGCGTCGCGGGCGCCCGGCGCGGGGGGGTGGGGCGAGAAAGGTTTCCCGGCTCCTCTGAGCGCCGGGATGGCGGCCCGGGACTCCTTGCAGGAAAGTAAACCTGTCAGCCGCGAGAGGTCATTCTGGCTCCGCAGTCCTCAGAAGTCCCGCGGGAAGAGTGCTGGCCCTTGGCGTCGCGGGCGCCCGGCGCGGGGTGGGTGGGGCGAGAAAGGTTTCCCGGCTCCTCTGAGCGCCGGGATGGCGGCCCGGGACTCCTTGCAGGAAAGTAAACCTGTCAGCCGCGAGAGGTCATTCTGGCTCCGCAGTCCTCAGAAGTCCCGCGGGAAGAGTGCTGGCCCTTGGCGTCGCGGGCGCCCGGCGCGGGGTGGGTGGGGCGAGAAAGGTTTCCCGGCTCCTCTGAGCGCCGGGATGGCGGCCCGGGACTCCTTGCAGGAAAGTAAACCTGTCAGCCGCGAGAGGTCATTCTGGCTCCGCAGTCCTCAGAAGTCCCGCGGGAAGAGTGCTGGCCCTTGGCGTCGCGGGCGCCCGGCGCGGGGTGGGTGGGGCGAGAAAGGTTTCCCGGCTCCTCTGAGCGCCGGGATGGCGGCCCGGGACTCCTTGCAGGAATGTAAACCTGTCAGCCGCGAGAGGTCATTCTGGCTCCGCAGTCCTCAGAAGTCCCGCGGGAAGAGTGCTGGCCCTTGGCGTCGCGGGCGCCCGGCGCGGGGGGTGGGGCGAGAAGGTTTCCCGGCTCCTCTGAGCGCCGGGATGGCGGCCCGGGACTCCTTGCAGGAAAGTAAACCTGTCAGCCGCGAGAGGTCATTCTGGCTCCGCAGTCCTCAGAAGTCCCGCGGGAAGAGTGCTGGCCCTTGGCGTCGCGGGCGCCCGGCGCGGGGGGGTGGGGCGAGAAAGGTTTCCCGGCTCCTCTGAGCGCCGGGATGGCGGCCCGGGACTCCTTGCAGGAAAGTAAACCTGTCAGCCGCGAGAGGTCATTCTGGCTCCGCAGTCCTCAGAAGTCCCGCGGGAAGAGTGCTGGCCCTTGGCGTCGCGGGCGCCCGGCGGGGGGGGGTGGGGCGAGAAAGGTTTCCCGGCTCCTCTGAGCGCCGGGATGGCGGCCCGGGACTCCTTGCAGGAAAGTAAAGCTGTCAGCCGCGAGAGGTCATTCTGGCTCCGCAGTCCTCAGAAGTCCCGCGGGAAGAGTGCTGGCCCTTGGCGTCGCGGGCTCCCGGCCCGGGGGGGGTGGGGCGAGAAAGGTTTCCCGGCTCCTCTGAGCGCCGGGATGGCGGCCCGGGACTCCTTGCAGGAAAGTAAACCTGTCAGCCGCGAGAGGTCATTCTGGCTCCGCAGTCCTCAGAAGTCCCGCGGGAAGAGTGCTGGCCCTTGGCGTCGCGGGTGCCCGGCGCGGGGGGTGGGGCGAGAAAGGTTTCCCGGCTCCTCTGAGCGCCGGGATGGAGGCCCGGGACTCCTTGCAGGAAAGTAAACCTGTCAGCCGCGAGAGGTCATTCTGGCTCCGCAGTCCTCAGAAGTCCCGCGGGAAGAGTGCTGGCCCTTGGCGTCGCGGGCTCCCGGCGCGGGGGGTGGGGCGAGAAAGGTTTCCCGGCTCCTCTGAGCGCCGGGATGGCGGCCCGGGACTCCTTGCAGGAAAGTAAACCTGTCAGCCGCGAGAGGTCATTCTGGCTCCGCAGTCCTCAGAAGTCCCGCGGGAAGAGTGCTGGCCCTTGGCGTCGCGGGCGCCCGGCGCGGGGTGGGTGGGGCGAGAAAGGTTTCCCGGCTCCTCTGAGCGCCGGGATGGCGGCCCGGGACTCCTTGCAGGAAAGTAAACCTGTCAGCCGCGAGAGGTCATTCTGGCTCCGCAGTCCTCAGAAGTCCCGCGGGAAGAGTGCTGGCCCTTGGCGTCGCGGGCGCCCGGCGCGGGGGGTGGGGCGAGAAAGGTTTCCCGGCTCCTCTGAGCGCCGGGATGGCGGCCCGGGACTCCTTGCAGGAAAGTAAACCTGTCAGCCGCGAGAGGTCATTCTGGCTCCGCAGTCCTCAGAAGTCCCGCGGGAAGAGTGCTGGCCCTTGGCGTCGCGGGCGCCCGGCGCGGGGTGGGTGGGGCGAGAAAGGTTTCCCGGCTCCTCTGAGCGCCGGGATGGCGGCCCGGGACTCCTTGCAGGAAAGTAAACCTGTCAGCCGCGAGAGGTCATTCTGGCTCCGCAGTCCTCAGAAGTCCCGCGGGAAGAGTGCTGGCCCTTGGCGTCGCGGGCGCCCGGCGCGGGGTGGGTGGGGCGAGAAAGGTTTCCCGGCTCCTCTGAGCGCCGGGATGGCGGCCCGGGACTCCTTGCAGGAAAGTAAACCTGTCAGCCGCGAGAGGTCATTCTGGCTCCGCAGTCCTCAGAAGTCCCGCGGGAAGAGTGCTGGCCCTTGGCGTCGCGGGCGCCCGGCGCGGGGTGGGTGGGGCGAGAAAGGTTTCCCGGCTCCTCTGAGCGCCGGGATGGCGGCCCGGGACTCCTTGCAGGAATGTAAACCTGTCAGCCGCGAGAGGTCATTCTGGCTCCGCAGTCCTCAGAAGTCCCGCGGGAAGAGTGCTGGCCCTTGGCGTCGCGGGCGCCCGGCGCGGGGGGGTGGGGCGAGAAAGGTTTCCCGGCTCCTCTGAGCGCCGGGATGGCGGCCCGGGACTCCTTGCAGGAAAGTAAACCTGTCAGCCGCGAGAGGTCATTCTGGCTCCGCAGTCCTCAGAAGTCCCGCGGGAAGAGTGCTGGCCCTTGGCGTCGCGGGCGCCCGGCGCGGGGGGGTGGGGCGAGAAAGGTTTCCCGGCTCCTCTGAGCGCCGGGATGGCGGCCCGGGACTCCTTGCAGGAAAGTAAACCTGTCAGCCGCGAGAGGTCATTCTGGCTCCGCAGTCCTCAGAAGTCCCGCGGGAAGAGTGCTGGCCCTTGGCGTCGCGGGCGCCCGGCGCGGGGGGGTGGGGTGAGAAAGGTTTCCCGGCTCCTCTGAGCGCCGGGATGGCGGCCCGGGACTCCTTGCAGGAAAGTAAACCTGTCAGCCGCGAGAGGTCATTCTGGCTCCGCAGTCCTCAGAATTCCCGCGGGAAGAGTGCTGGCCCTTGGCGTCGCGGGCGCCCGGCGCGGGGTGGGTGGGGCGAGAAAGGTTTCCCGGCTCCTCTGAGCGCCGGGATGGCGGCCCGGGACTCCTTGCAGGAAAGAAAACCTGTCAGCCGCGAGAGGTCATTCTGGCTCCGCAGTCCTCAGAAGTCCCGCGAGAAGAGTGCTGGCCCTTGGCGTCGCGGGCGCCCGGCGCGGGGGGGTGGGGCGAGAAAGGTTTCCCGGCTCCTCTGAGCGCCGGGATGGCGGCCCGGGACTCCTTGCAGGAAAGTAAACCTGTCAGCCACGAGAGGTCATTCTGGCTCCGCAGTCCTCAGAAGTCCCGCGGGAAGAGTGCTGGCCCTTGGCGTCGCGGGCGCCCGGCGCGGGGTGGGTGGGGCGAGAAAGGTTTCCGGCTCCTCTGAGCGCCGGGATGGCGGCCCGGGACTCCTTGCAGGAAAGTAAACCTGTCAGCCGCGAGAGGTCATTCTGGCTCCGCAGTCCTCAGAAGTCCCGCGGGAAGAGTGCTGGCCCTTGGCGTCGCGGGCGCCCGGCGCGGGGTGGGTGGGGCGAGAAAGGTTTCCCGGCTCCTCTGAGCGCCGGGATGGCGGCCCGGGACTCCTTGCAGGAAAGTAAACCTGTCAGCCGCGAGAGGTCATTCTGGCTCCGCAGTCCTCAGAAGTCCCGCGGGAAGAGTGCTGGCCCTTGGCGTCGCGGGCACCCGGCGCGGGGTGGGTGGGGCGAGAAAGGTTTCCCGGCTCCTCTGAGCGCCGGGATGGCGGCCCGGGACTCCTTGCAGGAAAGTAAACCTGGCAGCCGCGAGAGGTCATTCTGGCTCCGCAGTCCTCAGAAGTCCCGCGGGAAGAGTGCTGGCCCTTGGCATCGCGGGCGCCCGGCGCGGGGTGGGTGGGGCGAGAAGGTTTCCCGGCTCCTCTGAGCGCCGGGATGGCGGCCCGGGACTCCTTGCAGGAAAGTAAACCTGTCAGCCGCGGGGAGGTCATTCTGGCTCCGCAGTCCTCAGAAGTCCCGCGGGAAGAGTGCTGGCCCTTGGCGTCGCGGGCGCCCGGCGCGGGGTGGGTGGGGCGAGAAAGGTTTCCCGGCAACTCTGAACGCCGGGATGGCGGCCCGGCACTCCTTGCAGGAGAAGTAAACCTGTCAGCCGCGAGAGGTCATTCTGGCTCCGCAGTCCTCAGAAGTCCCGCGGGAAGAGTGCTGGCCCTTGGCGTCGCGGGCGCCCGGCGCGGGGGGGTGGGGCGAGAAAGGTTTCCCGGCTCCTCTGAGCGCCGGGATGGCGACCCGGGACTCCTTGCAGGAAAGTAAACCTGTCAGCCGCGAGAGGTCATTCTGGCTCCGCAGTCCTCAGAAGTCCCGCGGGAAGAGTGCTGGCCCTTGGCGTCGCGGGCACCCGGCGCGGGGGGTGGGGCGAGAAAGGTTTCCCGGCTCCTCTGAGCGCCGGGATGGAGGCCCGGGACTCCTTGCAGGAAAGTAAACCTGTCAGCCGCGAGAGGTCATTCTGGCTCCGCAGTCCTCAGAAGTCCCGCGGGAAGAGTGCTGGCCCTTGGCGTCGCGGGCGCCCGGCGCGGGGGGGTGGGGCGAGAAAGGTTTCCCGGCTCCTCTGAGCGCCGGGATGGCGGCCCGGGACTCCTTGCAGGAAAGTAAACCTGTCAGCCGCGAGAGGTCATTCTGGCTCCGCAGTCCTCAGAAGTCCCGCGGGAAGAGTGCTGGCCCTTGGCGTCGCGGGCGCCCGGCGCGGGGTGGGTGGGGCGAGAAAGGTTTCCCGGCTCCTCTGAGCGCCGGGATGGCGACCCGGGACTCCTTGCAGGAAAGTAAACCTGTCAGCCGCGAGAGGTCATTCTGGCTCCGCAGTCCTCAGAAGTCCCGCGGGAAGAGTGCTGGCCCTTGGCGTCGCGGGCGCCCGGCGCGGGGGGGTGGGGCGAGAAAGGTTTCCCGGCTCCTCTGAGCGCCGGGATGGCGGCCCGGGACTCCTTGCAGGAAAGTAAACCTGTCAGCCGCGAGAGGTCATTCTGGCTCCGCAGTCCTCAGAAGTCCCGCGAGAAGAGTGCTGGCCCTTGGCGTCGCGGGCGCCCGGCGCGGGGGGGGGGTGGGGCGAGAAAGGTTTCCCGGCTCCTCTGAGCGCCGGGATGGCGGCCCGGGACTCCTTGCAGGAAAGTAAACCTGTCAGCCGCGAGAGGTCATTCTGGCTCCGCAGTCCTCAGAAGTCCCGCGGGAAGAGTGCTGGCCCTTGGCGTCGCGGGCGCCCGGCGCGGGGTGGGTGGGGCGAGAAAGGTTTCCCGGCTCCTCTGAGCGCCGGGATGGCGGCCCGGGACTCCTTGCAGGAAAGTAAACCTGTCAGCCGCGAGAGGTCATTCTGGCTCCGCAGTCCTCAGAAGTCCCGCGGGAAGAGTGCTGGCCCTTGGCGTCGCGGGCGCCCGGCGCGGGGGGGGTGGGGCGAGAAAGGTTTCCCGGCTCCTCTGAGCGCCGGGATGGCGGCCCGGGACTCCTTGCAGGGAAAGTAAACCTGTCAGCCGCGAGAGGTCATTCTGGCTCCGCAGTCCTCAGAAGTCCCGCGGGAAGAGTGCTGGCCCTTGGCGTCGCGGGCGCCCGGCGCGAGGGGGGTGGGGCGAGAAAGGTTTCCCGGCTCCTCTGAGCGCCCGGATGGCGGCCCGGGACTCCTTGCAGAAAAGTAAACCTCTCGAGGCTGACGTCAGCCGCGAGAGGTCATTCTGGCTCCGCAGTCCTCAGAAGTCTCGCGGGAAGAGTGCTGGCCCTTGGCGTCGCGGGCGCCCGGCGCGGGGTGGGTGGGGCGAGAAAGGTTTCCCGGCTCCTCTGAGCGCCGGGATGGCGGCCCGGGACTCCTTGCAGGAAAGTAAACCTCTCGAGGCTGACGGCAGCCCCGAGAGGTCATTCTGGCTCCGCAGTCCTCAGAAGTCCCGCGGGAAGAGTGCTGGCCCTTGGCGTCGCGGGCGCCCGGCGCGGGGTGGGTGGGGCGAGAAAGGTTTCCCGGCTCCTCTGAGCGCCGGGATGGAGGCCCGGGACTCCTTGCAGGAAAGTAAACCTGTCAGCCGCGAGAGGTCATTCTGGCTCCGCAGTCCTCAGAAGTCCCGCGGGAAGAGTGCTGGCCCTTGGCGTCGCGGGCGCCCGGCGCGGGGGGGGGGGGGGCGAGAAGGTTTCCCGGCTCCTCTGAGCGCCGGGATGGCGGCCCGGGACTCCTTGCAGGAAAGTAAACCTGTCAGCCGCGAGAGGTCATTCTGGCTCCGCAGTCCTCAGAAGTCCCGCGGGAAGAGTGCTGGCCCTTGGCGTCGCGGGCGCCCGGCGCGGGGGGGGTGGGGCGAGAAAGGTTTCCCGGCTCCTCTGAGCGCCGGGATGGCGGCCCGGGACTCCTTGCAGGAAAGTAAACCTGTCCGCCGCGAGAGGTCATTCTGGCTCCGCAGTCCTCAGAAGTCCCGCGGGAAGAGTGCTGGCCCTTGGCGTCGCGGGCGCCCGGCGCGGGGGGGTGGGGCGAGAAAGTTTTCCCGGCTCCCCTGAGCGCCGGGATGGCGGCCCGGGACTCCTTGCAGGAAAGTAAACCTGTCAGCCGCGAGAGGTCATTCTGGCTCCGCAGTCCTCAGAAGTCCCGCGGGAAGAGTGCTGGCCCTTGGCGTCGCGGGCTCCCGGCGCGGGGGGGGTGGGGCGAGAAAGGTTTCCCGGCTCCTCTGAGCGCCGGGATGGCGGCCCGGGACTCCTTGCAGGAAAGTAAACCTGTCAGCCGCGAGAGGTCATTCTGGCTCCGCAGTCCTCAGAAGTCCCGCGGGAAGAGTGCTGGCCCTTGGCGTCGCGGGCGCCCGGCGCGGGGGGTGGGGCGAGAAAGGTTTCCCGGCTCCTCTGAGCGCCGGGATGGAGGCCCGGGACTCCTTGCAGGAAAGTAAACCTGTCAGCCGCGAGAGGTCATTCTGGCTCCGCAGTCCTCAGAAGTCCCGCGGGAAGAGTGCTGGCCCTTGGCGTCGCGGGCTCCCGGCGCAGGGGGGTGGGGCGAGAAAGGTTTCCCGGCTCCTCTGAGCGCCGGGATGGCGGCCCGGGACTCCTTGCAGGAAAGTAAACCTGTCAGCCGCGAGAGGTCATTCTGGCTCCGCAGTCCTCAGAAGTCCCGCGGGAAGAGTGCTGGACCTTGGCGTCGCGGGCGCCCGGCGCGGGGTGGGTGGGGCGAGAAAGGTTTCCCGGCTCCTCTGAGCGCCGGGATGGCGGCCCGGGACTCCTTGCAGGAAAGTAAACCTGTCAGCCGTGAGAGGTCATTCTGGCTCCGCAGTCCTCAGAAGTCCCGCGGGAAGAGTGCTGGCCCTTGGCGTCGCGGGCGCCCGGCGCGGGGTGGGTGGGGCGAGAAAGGTTTCCCGGCTCCTCTGAGCGCCGGGATGGCGGCCCGGGACTCCTTGCAGGAAAGTAAACCTGTCAGCCGCGAGAGGTCATTCTGGCTCCGCAGTCCTCAGAAGTCCCGCGGGAAGAGTGCTGGCCCTTGGCGTCGCGGGCGCCCGGCGCGGGGTGGGTGGGGCGAGAAAGGTTTCCCGGCTCCTCTGAGCGCCGGGATGGCGGCCCGGGACTCCTTGCAGGAAAGTAAACCTGTCAGCCGCGAGAGGTCATTCTGGCTCCGCAGTCCTCAGAAGTCCCGCGGGAAGAGTGCTGGCCCTTGGCGTCGCGGGCGCCGGCGCGGGGTGGGTGGGGCGAGAAAGGTTTCCCGGCTCCTCTGAGCGCCGGGATGGCGGCCCGGGACTCCTTGCAGGAAAGTAAACCTGTCAGCCGTGAGAGGTCATTCTGGCTCCGCAGTCCTCAGAAGTCCCGCGGGAAGAGTGCTGGCCCTTGGCGTCGCGGGCGCCCGGCGCGGGGTGGGTGGGGCGAGAAGGTTTCCCGGCTCCTCTGAGCGCCGGGATGGCGGCCCGGGACTCCTTGCAGGAAAGTAAACCTGTCAGCCGCGAGAGGTCATTCTGGCTCCGCAGTCCTCAGAAGTCCCGCGGGAAGAGTGCTGGCCCTTGGCGTCGCGGGCGCCCGGCGCGGGGTGGGTGGGGCGAGAAAGGTTTCCCGGCTCCTCTGAGCGCCGGGATGGCGGCCCGGGACTCCTTGCAGGAAAGTAAACCTGTCAGCCGCGAGAGGTCATTCTGGCTCCGCAGTCCTCAGAAGTCCCGCGGGAAGAGTGCTGGCCCTTGGCGTCGCGGGCGCCCGGCGCGGGGGGGTGGGGCGAGAAAGGTTTCCCGGCTCCTCTGAGCGCCGGGATGGCGGCCCGGGACTCCTTGCAGGAAAGTAAACCTGTCAGCCGCGAGAGGTCATTCTGGCTCCGCAGTCCTCAGAAGTCCCGCGGGAAGAGTGCTGGCCCTTGGCGTCGCGGGCGCCCGGCGCGGGGGGGGGTGGGGCGAGAAAGGTTTCCCGGCTCCTCTGAGCGCCGGGATGGCGGCCCGGGACTCCTTGCAGGAAAGTAAACCTCTCGAGGCTGACGTCAGCCGCGAGAGGTCATTCTGGCTCCGCAGTCCTCAGAAGTCTCGCGGGAAGAGTGCTGGCCCTTGGCGTCGCGGGCGCCCGGCGCGGGGTGGGTGGGGCGAGAAAGGTTTCCCGGCTCCTCTGAGCGCCGGGATGGCGGCCCGGGACTCCTTGCAGGAAAGTAAACCTCTCGAGGCTGACGTCAGCCCCGAGAGGTCATTCTGGCTCCGCAGTCCTCAGAAGTCCCGCGGGAAGAGTGCTGGCCCTTGGCGTCGCGGGCGCCCGGCGCGGGGGGGGGGGCGAGAAAGGTTTCCCGGCGCCTCTTAGCGCCGGGATGGCGGCCCGGGACTCCTTGCAGGAAAGTAAACCTCTCGCGGCTGACGTCCGAACGGCGACGCCGTTCGGACGTCAGCCGCGAGAGGTCATTCTGGCTCCGCAGTCCTCAGAAGTCTCGCGGGAAGAGTGCTGGCCCTTGGCGTCGCGGGCGCCCGGCGCGGGGGGGTGGGGCGAGAAAGGTTTCCCGGCACCTCTGAGCGCCGGGATGGCGGCCCGGGACTCCTCGCAGGAAAGTAAACCTGTCAGCCGCGAGAGGTCATTCTGGCTCCGCAGTCCTCAGAAGTCCCGCGGGAAGAGTGCTGGCCCTTGGCGTCGCGGGCGCCCGGCGCGGGGTGGGTGGGGGCGAAAGGTTTCCCGGCTCCTCTGAGCGCCGGGATGGCGGCCCGGGACTCCTTGCAGGAAAGTAAACCTGTCAGCCGCGAGAGGTCATTCTGGCTCCGCAGTCCTCAGAAGTCCCGCGGGAAGAGTGCTGGCCCTTGGCGTCGCGGGCGCCCGGCGCGGGGTGGGTGGGGCGAGAAAGGTTTCCCGGCTCCTCTGAGCGCCGGGATGGCGGCCCGGGACTCCTTGCAGGAAAGTAAACCTGTCAGCCGCGAGAGGTCATTCTGGCTCCGCAGTCCTCAGAAGTCCCGCGGGAAGAGTGCTGGCCCTTGGCGTCGCGGGCGCCCGGCGCGGGGTGGGTGGGGCGAGAAGGTTTCCCGGCTCCTCTGAGCGCCGGGATGGCGGCCCGGGACTCCTTGCAGGAAAGTAAACCTGTCAGCCGCGAGGTCATTCTGGCTCCACAGTCCTCAGAAGTCGCGCGGAAAGAGTGCTGGCCCTTGGCGTCGCGGGCGCCCGCGCGCGGGGTGGGTGGGGCGAGAAAGGTTTCCCGGCTCCTCTGAGCGCCGGGATGGCGGCCCGGGACTCCTTGCAGGAAAGTAAACCTGTCAGCCCCGAGAGGTCATTCTGGCTCCACTGTCCACACATGTCGCGCGTAAAGAGTGGTGGCCCTTGGCGTCGCGGGCGCCCGGCGCGGGGTGGGTGGGGCGAGAAAGGTTTCCCGGCTCCTCTGAGCGCCGGGATGGCGGCCCGGGACTCCTTGCAGGAAAGTAAACCTGTCAGCCGCGAGAGGTCATTCTGGCTCCGCAGTCCTCAGAAGTCCCGCGGGAAGAGTGCTGGCCCTTGGCGTCGCGGGCGCCCGGCGCGGGGTGGGTAGGGCGAGAAGGTTTCCCGGCTCCTCTGAGCGCCGGGATGGCGGCCCGGGACTCCTTGCAGGAAAGTAAACCTGTCAGCCGCGAGAGGTCATTCTGGCTCCGCAGTCCTCAGAAGTCCCGCGGGAAGAGTGCTGGCCCTTGGCGTCGCGGGCGCCCGGCGCGGGGTGGGTGGGGCGAGAAAGGTTTCCCGGCTCCTCTGAGCGCCGGGATGGCGGCCCGGGACTCCTTGCAGGAAAGTAAACCTGTCAGCCGCGAGAGGTCATTCTGGCTCCGCAGTCCTCAGAAGTCCCGCGGGAAGAGTGCTGGCCCTTGGCGTCGCGGGCGCCCGGCGCGGGGTGGGTGGGGCGAGAAAGGTTTCCCGGCTCCTCTGAGCGCCGGGATGGCGGCCCGGGACTCCTTGCAGGAAAGTAAACCTGTCAGCCGCGAGAGGTCATTCTGGCTCCGCAGTCCTCAGAAGTCCCGCGGGAAGAGTGCTGGCCCTTGGCGTCGCGGGCGCCCGGCGCGGGGTGGGTGGGGCGAGAAAGGTTTCCCGGCTCCTCTGAGCGCCGGGATGGCGGCCCGGGACTCCTTGCAGGAAAGTAAACCTGTCAGCCGCGAGAGGTCATTCTGGCTCCGCAGTCCTCAGAAGTCCCGCGGGAAGAGTGCTGGCCCTTGGCGTCGCGGGCGCCCGGCGCGGGGGTGGGTGGGGCGAGAAGGTTTCCCGGCTCCTCTGAGCGCCGGGATGGCGGCCCGGGACTCCTTGCAGGAAAGTAAACCTGTCAGCCGCGAGAGGTCATTCTGGCTCCGCAGTCCTCAGAAGTCCCGCGGGAAGAGTGCTGGCCCTTGGCGTCGCGGGCGCCCGGCGCGGGGGGGGTGGGGCGAGAAAGGTTTCCCGGCTCCTCTGAGCGCCGGGATGGCGGCCCGGGACTCCTTGCAGGAAAGTAAACCTGTCGAGGCTGACGTCAGCCCCGAGAGGTCATTCTGGCTCCGCAGTCCTCAGAAGTCCCGCGGGAAGAGTGCTGGCCCTTGGCGTCGCGGGCGCCCGGCGCGGGGGGGTGGGGCGAGAAAGGTTTCCCGGCTCCTCTGAGCGCCGGGATGGCGGCCCGGGACTCCTTGCAGGAAAGTAAACCTCTCGAGGCCGACGCGTCAGCGCCGCGAGAGGTCATTCTGGCTCCGCAGTCCTCAGAAGTCTCGCGGGAAGAGTGCTGGCCCTTGGCGTCGCGGGCGCCCGGCGCGGGGGGGTGGGGCGAGAAGGTTTCCCGGCACCTCTGAGCGCCGGGATGGCGGCCCGGGACTCCTTGCAGGAAAGTAAACCTGTCAGCCGCGAGAGGTCATTCTGGCTCCGCAGTCCTCAGAAGTCTCGCGGGAAGAGTGCTGGCCCTTGGCGTCGCGGGCGCCCGGCGCGGGAGGGTGGGGCGAGAGGTTTCCCGGCTCCTCTGAGCGCCGGGATGGCGGCCCGGGACTCCTTGCAGGAAAGTAAACCTGTCAGCCGCGAGAGGTCATTCTGGCTCCGCAGTCCTCAGAAGTCCCGCGGGAAGAGTGCTGGCCCTTGGCGTCGCGGGCGCCCGGCGCGGGTGGGTGGGGCGAGAAAGGTTTCCCGGCTCCTCTGAGCGCCGGGATGGCGGCCCGGGACTCCTTGCAGGAAAGTAAACCTGTCAGCCGCGAGAGGTCATTCTGGCTCCGCAGTCCTCAGAAGTCCCGCGGGAAGAGTGCTGGCCCTTGGCGTCGCGGGCGCCCGGCGCGGGGTGGGTGGGGCGAGAAAGGTTTCCCGGCTCCTCTGAGCGCCGGGATGGCGGCCCGGGACTCCTTGCAGGAAAGTAAACCTGTCAGCCGCGAGAGGTCATTCTGGCTCCGCAGTCCTCAGAAGTCTCGCGGGAAGAGTGCTGGCCCTTGGCGTCGCGGGCGCCCGGCGCGGGGTGGGTGGGGCGAGAAAGGTTTCCCGGCTCCTCTGAGCGCCGGGATGGCGGCCCGGGACTCCTTGCAGGAAAGTAAACCTGTCAGCCGCGAGAGGTCATTCTGGCTCCGCAGTCCTCAGAAGTCTCGCGGGAAGAGTGCTGGCCCTTGGCGTCGCGGGCGCCCGGCGCGGGGTGGGTGGGGCGAGAAGGTTTCCCGGCTCCTCTGAGCGCCGGGATGGCGGCCCGGGACTCCTTGCAGGAAAGTAAACCTGTCAGCCGCGAGAGGTCATTCTGGCTCCGCAGTCCTCAGAAGTCCCGCGGGAAGAGTGCTGGCCCTTGGCGTCGCGGGCGCCCGGCGCGGGGGTGGGTGGGGCGAGAAAGGTTTCCCGGCTCCTCTGAGCGCCGGGATGGCGGCCCGGGACTCCTTGCAGGAAAGTAAACCTGTCAGCCGCGAGAGCTCATTCTGGCTCCGCAGTCCTCAGAAGTCCCGCGGGAAGAGTGCTGGCCCTTGGCGTCGCGGGCGCCCGGCGCGGGGTGGGTGGGGCGAGAAGGTTTCCCGGCTCCTCTGAGCGCCGGGATGGCGGCCCGGGACTCCTTGCAGGAAAGTAAACCTGTCAGCCGCGAGAGGTCATTCTGGCTCCACAGTCCTCAGAAGTCCCGCGGGAAGAGTGCTGGCCCTTGGCGTCGCGGGCGCCCGGCGCGGGGTGGGTGGGGCGAGAAAGGTTTCCCGGCTCCTCTGAGCGCCGGGATGGCGGCCCGGGACTCCTTGCAGGAAAGTAAACCTGTCAGCCGCGAGAGGTCATTCTGGCTCCGCAGTCCTCAGAAGTCTCGCGGGAAGAGTGCTGGCCCTTGGCGTCGCGGGCGCCCGGCGCGGGGTGGGTGGGGCGAGAAAGGTTTCCCGGCTCCTCTGAGCGCCGGGATGGCGGCCCGGGACTCCTTGCAGGAAAGTAAACCTGTCAGCCGCGAGAGGTCATTCTGGCTCCACAGTCCTCAGAAGTCCCGCGGGAAGAGTGCTGGCCCTTGGCGTCGCGGGCGCCCGGCGCGGGGTGGGTGGGGCGAGAAAGGTTTCCCGGCTCCTCTGAGCGCCGGGATGGCGGCCCGGGACTCCTTGCAGAGCCAATGAACTGACCTCTCGCGGCTGGCGTCCGAGGTTTGCACTTTCCTGCAAGAGTCCCGGCCGCCATCCCGGCGCTCAGAGGAGCCGGGAACCGCTCTCCGCCCCACCCCTCCCGCGCCGGGCGCCCGCGGCCGCCAGGGCCAGCACTCTTCCCGCGAGACCTCTGAGGACTGCGGAGCCAGAATGACCTCTCGCGGCTGACGTCAGCCGCGAGGATCACTTTCCTGCAAAGAGTCCCCGGCCGCCATCCCGGCGCTCAGAGGAGCCGGGAAACCGTTTCTCGCCCCACCCCTCCCAGCGCCCGGGGCGCCCGCGACGCCAAGGGACAGCACTCTTCCCGCGAGACTTCTGAGGACTGCGGAGCCGGGAATGACCTCTCGCGGCTGACGTCAGCCGCGAGGAGTTTACTTTCCTGCAAAGAGTCCCGGCCGCCATCCCGGCGCTCAGAGGAGCCGGGAAACCTTTCTCGCCCCACCCCTCCCGCGCCGGGCGCCCGCGGCGCGCCAGGGCCAGCACTCTTCCCGCGAGACTTCTGAGACTGCGGAGCCAGGGCAATTGTACCTCTCGGACATGGCTCCGACGTCAGCCGCGAGAGGTTTACTTTCCTGCAAAGAGTCCCCGGCACGCCATCCCGGCGCTCAGAGGAGCCGAGGAAGCCTTTCTGCGCCCCACCTCCGCGCCGGAGCGCCCGCGGCGCCAAGGGCCAGCACTGCTTCCCGCGAGACTTCTGAGGACTGCGGAGCCAGAATGACCTCTCGCGGCTGACGTCCGAAGCGTCGCCGTTCGACGTCAGCCATGAGGTTTGCCTCCTGCAAAGAGTCCCCGGCCGCCATCCCGGCGCTCAGAGGAGCCGGGAAACCTTTCTCCGCCACCACCCTCCCGCGCCGGGGCGCCCGCGACGCCAAGGGCCAGCACTCTTCCCGCGAGACTTCCGAGGGCTGCGGAGCCAGAATGACCTCTCGCGGCTGACGCCCGCGAGCAGGCTGCTCTCCCTGCGGACGTCCCCGACTGCTATCTCGGCGACAGAGTTCCCGGCGAATCCCGGCGCTCCAGGGCCGAAACCTTTCTCGCCCGCCTCCGGCGACGCCCGGCAAGGGCCAGCACTCTCCCGCGAGACTCGGGACTGCGGAGCCAGAATGACCTCTCGCGGCTGGCGTCAGCCGCGGTTTACTTCCTGCAAAGAGTCCCGGCCGCCATCCCGGCGCTCAGAGGAGCCGGAAACCTCTCGCCCCACCCCTCCCGCGCCGGGCGCCCGCGACGCCAGGGCCAGCACTCTTCCCGCGAGACTTCTGAGGACTGCGGAGCCAGAATGACCTCTCGCGGCTGACGTCCGAACTCGCCTTTCGGACGTCAGCCGCAGAGGTTGCCTCCTGCAAAGAGTCCCCGGCCGCCATCCCGGCGCTCAGAGGAGCCGGGAAACCTTTCTCGCCCCACCCCTCCCGCGCCGGGCGCCCGCGGCGCCAGGGCCAGCACTCTTCCCGCGAGACTTCTGAGGACTGCGGAGCCAGAATGACCTCTCGCGGCTGACGTCCGAAGCGTCGCCGTTCGGACGTCAGCCGCGGAGGTTTACTTCCTGCAAGGAGTCCCCGGCCGCCATCCCGGCGCTCAGAGGAGCCGGGAAACCTTTCTCGCCCCACCCCTCCCGCGCCGGGCGCCCGCGACGCCAGGGGCCAGCACTCTTCCCGCGAGACTTCTGAGGACTGCGGAGCCAGAATGACCTCTCGCGGCTGACGTCCGAACGGCGTCGCCGTTCGGACGTCAGCCGCGAGAGGTTTACTTTCCTGCAAAGAGTCCCCGGCCGCCATCCCGGCGCTCAGAGGAGCCGGGAAACCTTTCTCGCCCCACCCCTCCCGCGCCGGGCGCCCGCGACGCCAAGGGCCAGCACTCTTCCCGCGAGACTTCTGAGGACTGCGGAGCCAGAATGACCTCTCGCGGCTGACGTCCGAACGGCGTCGCCGTTCGGACGTCAGCCGCGGAGGTTTACTTTCCTGCAAGGAGTCCCCGGCCGCCATCCCGGCGCTCAGAGGAGCCGGGAAGCCTTCTCGCCCCACCCCTCCCGCGCCGGGCGCCCGCGGCGCCAAGGGCCAGCACTCTTCCCGCGAGACTTCTGAGGACTGCGGAGCCAGAATGACCTCTCGCGGCTGACGTCGAACTCGCCGTTCGGACGTCAGCCGCGAGGTTTACTTCCTGCAAGGAGTCCCCGGCCGCCATCCCGGCGCTCAGAGGAGCCGGGAAACCTTTCTCGCCCCACCCCTCCCGCGCCGGGCGCTCGCGGCGCCAAGGGCCAGCACTCTTCCCGCGAGACTTCTGAGGACTGCGGAGCCAGAATGACCTCTCGCGGCTGACGTCCGAGCGGCGTCGCCGTTCGGGCGTCAGCCGCGAGGTTCCCTGCAAGGAGTCCCCGGCCGCCATCCCGGCGCTCAGAGGAGCCGGGAAACCTTTCTCGCCCCACCCCTCCCGCGCCGGGCGCCCGCGGCGCCAAGGGCCAGCACTCTTCCCGCGAGACTTCTGAGGACTGCGGAGCCAGAATGACCTCTCGCGGCTGCGTCCGAAGCGTCGCCGTTCGGACGTCCCGCGAGAGGTTCGCTCCCTGCAAAGAGTCCCCGGCCGCCATCCCGGCGCTCAGAGGAGCCGGGAAACCTTTCTCGCCCCACCCCTCCCGCGCCGGGCGCCCGCGACGCCAAGGGCCAGCACTCTTCCCGCGAGACTTCTGAGGACTGCGGAGCCAGAATGACCTCTCGCGGCTGACGTCCGAACGGCGTCGCCGTTCGGACGTCAGCCGCGAGAGGTTTACTTTCCTGCAAAGAGTCCCCGGCCGCCATCCCGGCGCTCAGAGGAGCCGGGGAAGCCTTTCTCGCCCCACCCCTCCCGCGCCGGGCGCCCGCGACGCCAAGGGCCAGCACTCTTCCCGCGAGACTTCTGAGGACTGCGGAGCCAGAATGACCTCTCGCGGCTGACGTCCGAGCGGCGTCGCCGTTCGGACGTCCGGCGGGGTTACTCCTGCAAGGAGTCCCCGGCCGCCATCCCGGCGCTCCAGAGGAGCCGGGAAACCTTTCTCGCCCCACCCCTCCCGCGCCGGGCGCCCGCGGCGCCAAGGGCCAGCACTCTTCCCGCGAGACTTCTGAGGACTGCGGAGCCAGAATGACCTCTCGCGGCTGACGTCCGAACTCGCGGCGTCAGCCGCGGAGGTTACCTTCCTGCAAAGAGTCCCCGGCCGCCATCCCGGCGCTCAGAGGAGCCGGGGAAACCTTTCTCGCCCCACCCCTCCCGCGCCGGGCGCCCGCGACGCCAAGGGCCAGCACTCTTCCCGCGAGACTTCTGAGGACTGCGGAGCCAGAATGACCTCTCGCGGCTGACGTCCGAAGCGTCGCCGTTCGGACGTCAGCCTTGAGCTTTCCCTGCAAGGAGTCCCCGGCCGCCATCCCGGCGCTCAGAGGAGCCGGGAAACCTTTCTCGCCCCACCCCTCCCGCGCCGGGCGCCGCGACGCCAAGGGCCAGCACTCTTCCCGCGAGACTTCTGAGGACTGCGGAGCCAGAATGACCTCTCGCGGCTGACGTCCGAGCGGCGTCGCCGTTCGGACGTCAGCCGCGGGGTTACTTTCCTGCAAAGAGTCCCGGCCGCCATCCCGGCGCTCAGAGGAGCCGGGAAACCTTTCTCGCCCCACCCCTCCCGCGCCGGGCGCCCGCGACGCCAAGGGCCAGCACTCTTCCCGCGAGACTTCTGAGGACTGCGGAGCCAGAATGACCTCTCGCGGCTGACGTCCGACGGCGTCGCCGTTCGGACGTCAGCCGCGAGAGGCTTACTTTCCTGCAAAGAGTCCCGGCCGCCATCCCGGCGCTCAGAGGAGCCGGAAACCTTTCTCGCCCCACCCCTCCCGCGCCGGGCGCCCGCGACGCCAGGGCCAGCACTCTTCCCGCGAGACTTCTGAGGACTGCGGAGCCAGAATGACCTCTCGCGGCTGACGTCAGCCGCCGAGCAGCGAGTTTACTTTCCTGCAAAGAGTCCCCGGCCGCCATCCCGGCGCTCAGAGGAGCCGGGAAACCTTTCTCGCCCCACCCCTCCCGCGCCGGGCGCCCGCGACGCCAGGGGCCAGCACTCTTCCCGCGAGACTTCTGAGGACTGCGGAGCCAGAATGACCTCTCGCGGCTGACGTCCCGAGCGTCAGCCGCGGGGTTTACTTTCCTGCAAGAGTCCCCGGCCGCCATCCCGGCGCTCAGAGGAGCCGGGAAACCTTTCTCGCCCCACCCCTCCCCGCGCCGGGCGCCCGCGACGCCAAGGGCCAGCACTCTTCCCGCGAGACTTCTGAGGACTGCGGAGCCAGAATGACCTCTCGCGGCTGACGTCCGAAGCGTCGCCGTTCGGACGTCAGCCGCGAGTTTTCCTGCAAAGAGTCCCCGGCCGCCATCCCGGCGCTCAGAGGAGCCGGGAAACCTTTCTCGCCCCACCCCTCCCGCGCCGGGCGCCCGCGACGCCAAGGGCCAGCACTCTTCCCGCGAGACTTCTGAGGACTGCGGAGCCAGAATGACCTCTCGCGGCTGACGTCCGAACGGCGTCGCCGTTCGGGCGTCAGCCGCGAGGTTTTCCTGCAAGAGTCCCCGGCCGCCATCCCGGCGCTCAGAGGAGCCGGGGAAACCTTTCTCGCCCCACCCCTCCCGCGCCGGGCGCCCGCGACGCCAAGGGCCAGCACTCTTCCCGCGAGACTTCTGAGGACTGCGGAGCCAGAATGACCTCTCGCGGCTGACGTCGAGCGCGCCGTTCGGACGTCAGCTTTCCTGCAAAGAGTCCCGGCCGCCATCCCGGCGCTCAGAGAGCCGGGGAAACCTTTCTCGCCCCACCCCTCCCGCGCCGGGCGCCCGCGGCGCCAAGGGCCAGCACTCTTCCCGCGAGACTTCTGAGGACTGCGGAGCCAGAATGACCTCTCGCGGCTGACGTCAGCCGCGTGGTTACTTTCCTGCAAGGAGTCCCCGGCCGCCATCCCGGCGCTCAGAGGAGCCGGGAAACCTTTCTCGCCCCACCCCTCCCGCGCCGGGCGCCCGCGACGCCAAGGGCCAGCACTCTTCCCGCGAGACTTCTGAGGACTGCGGAGCCAGAATGACCTCTCGCGGCTGACGACCGCGGGGTTTACTTTCCTGCAAAGAGTCCCGGCCGCCATCCCGGCGCTCAGAGGAGCCGGGAAACCTTTCTCGCCCCACCCCTCCCCGCGCCGGGCGCCCGCGACGCCAAGGGCCAGCACTCTTCCCGCGAGACTTCTGAGGACTGCGGAGCCAGAATGACCTCTCGCGGCTGACGTCCGAACGGCGTCGCCGTTCGGACGTCAGCCGCGGAGGTTTACTTCCTGCAAGGAGTCCCCGGCCGCCATCCCGGCGCTCAGAGGAGCCGGGAAACCTTTCTCGCCCCACCCCTCCCGCGCCGGGCGCCCGCGACGCCAAGGGCCAGCACTCTTCCCGCGAGACTTCTGAGGACTGCGGAGCCAGAATGACCTCTCGCGGCTGACGTCCGAACGGCGTCGCCGTTCGGACGTCAGCCGCGAGAGGTTTACTCCTGCAAAGAGTCCCCGGCCGCCATCCCGGCGCTCAGAGGAGCCGGGAAACCTTTCTCGCCCCACCCCTCCCGCGCCGGGCGCCCGCGGCGCCAGGGGCCAGCACTCTTCCCGCGAGACTTCTGAGGACTGCGGAGCCAGAATGACCTCTCGCGGCTGACGTCCGAACGGCGTCGCCGTTCGGACGTCAGCGCGAGGTTTCCTGCAAAGAGTCCCCGGCCGCCATCCCGGCGCTCAGAGGAGCCGGAAACCTTTCTCGCCCCACCCCTCCCCGCGCCGGGCGCCCGCGACGCCAAGGGCCAGCACTCTTCCCGCGAGACTTCTGAGGACTGCGGAGCCAGAATGACCTCTCGCGGCTGAGCGAGGGGTTTACTTTCCTGCAAAGAGTCCCCGGCCGCCATCCCGGCGCTCCAGAGGAGCCGGGAAACCTTTCTCGCCCCACCCCTCCCGCGCCGGGCGCCCGCGACGCCAAGGGCCAGCACTCTTCCCGCGAGACTTCTGAGGACTGCGGAGCCAGAATGACCTCTCGCGGCTGACGTCCGACGCGCGCTTCGGACGTCAGCCGCGGTTTTCCTGCAAAGAGTCCCCGGCCGCCATCCCGGCGCTCAGAGGAGCCGGGAAACCTTTCTCGCCCCACCCCTCCCCGCGCCGGGCGCCCGCGACGCCAAGGGCCAGCACTCTTCCCGCGAGACTTCTGAGGACTGCGGAGCCAGAATGACCTCTCGCGGCTGACGTCCGAACGGCGTCGCCGTTCGGACGTCAGCCGCGAGAGGTCTTCCTGCAAGGAGTCCCCGGCCGCCATCCCGGCGCTCAGAGGAGCCGGGAAACCTTTCTCGCCCCACCCCTCCCGCGCCGGGCGCCCGCGACGCCAAGGGCCAGCACTCTTCCCGCGAGACTTCTGAGGACTGCGGAGCCAGAATGACCTCTCGCGGCTGACGAGGTTTACTTTCCTGCAAGGAGTCCCCGGCCGCCATCCCGGCGCTCAGAGGAGCCGGGAAACCTTTCTCGCCCCACCCCTCCCGCGCCGGGCGCCCGCGACGCCAAGGGCCAGCACTCTTCCGCGAGACTTCTGAGGACTGCGGAGCCAGAATGACCTCTCGCGGCTGACGAGGGTTTACTTTCCTGCAAGGAGTCCCCGGCCGCCATCCCGGCGCTCAGAGGAGCCGGGAAACCTTTCTCGCCCCACCCCTCCCGCGCCGGGCGCCCGCGACGCCAAGGGCCAGCACTCTTCCCGCGAGACTTCTGAGGACTGCGGAGCCAGAATGACCTCTCGCGGCTGACGAGGGTTTGCTTTCCTGCAAGGAGTCCCCGGCCGCCATCCCGGCGCTCAGAGGAGCCGGAGACGCCTTCTCGCCCCACCCCTCCCGCGCGCCGGGCGCCCGCGGCGCCAAGGGCCAGCACTCTTCCCGCGAGACTTCTGAGGACTGCGGAGCCAGAATGACCTCTCGCGGCTGACGTCCGAGCGGCGTCGCCGTTCGGACGTCAGCCGCGAGAGGTTTACTTTCCTGCAAAGAGTCCCCGGCCGCCATCCCGGCGCTCAGAGGAGCCGGGAAACCATTCTCGCCCCACCCCTCCCGCGCCGGGCGCCCGCGACGCCAAGGGCCAGCACTCTTCCCGCGAGACTTCTGAGGACTGCGGAGCCAGAATGACCTCTCGCGGCTGACGTCCGAACGGCGTCGCCGTTCGGACGTCAGCCGCGAGGTTTACTTCCTGCAAAGAGTCCCCGGCCGCCATCCCGGCGCTCAGAGGAGCCGGGAAACCTTTCTCGCCCCACCCCTCCGCGCCGGGCGCCCGCGACGCCAAGGGCCAGCACTCTTCCCGCGAGACTTCTGAGGACTGCGGAGCCAGAATGACCTCTCGCGGCTGACGTCCGAACGGCGTCGCCGTTCGGACGTCAGCGCGAGGGTTTACTTTCCTGCAAAGAGTCCCCGGCCGCCATCCCGGCGCTCAGAGGAGCCGGGAAACCTTTCTCGCCCCACCCCTCCCGCGCCGGGCGCCCGCGACGCCAAGGGCCAGCACTCTTCCCGCGAGACTTCTGAGGACTGCGGAGCCAGAATGACCTCTCGCGGCTGACGTCAGCGGCGTTTCACGTTTCCTGCAAAGAGTCCCCGGCCGCCATCCCGGCGCTCAGAGGAGCCGGGAAACCTTTCTCGCCCCACCCCTCCCGCGCCGGGCGCCCGCGACGCCAAGGGCCAGCACTCTTCCCGCGAGACTTCTGAGGACTGCGGAGCCAGAATGACCTCTCGCGGCTGACGAGGTTTACTTTCCTGCAAAGAGTCCCCGGCCGCCATCCCGGCGCTCAGAGGAGCCGGGAAACCTTTCTCGCCCCACCCCTCCCGCGCCGGGCGCCCGCGACGCCAAGGGCCAGCACTCTTCCCGCGAGACTTCTGAGGACTGCGGAGCCAGAATGACCTCTCGCGGCTGACGTCCGAACGGCGTCGCCGTTCGGACGTCAGCCGCGAGAGGTTTACTTTCCTGCAAAGAGTCCCCGGCCGCCATCCCGGCGCTCAGAGGAGCCGGGAAACCTTTCTCGCCCCACCCCTCCCGCGCCGGGCGCCCGCGACGCCAAGGGCCAGCACTCTTCCCGCGAGACTTCTGAGGACTGCGGAGCCAGAATGACCTCTCGCGGCTGACGTCGAACCGTCGCCGTTCGGACGTCAGCGCGTTTCCTGCAAAGAGTCCCCGGCCGCCATCCCGGCGCTCAGAGGAGCCGGGAAACCTTTCTCGCCCCACCCTCCCGCGCCGGGCGCCCGCGACGCCAAGGGCCAGCACTCTTCCCGCGAGACTTCTGAGGACTGCGGAGCCAGAATGACCTCTCGCGGCTGACGTCCGAACGGCGTCGCCGTTCGGACGTCAGCCGCTGAGGTTTCTCCTGCAAAGAGTCCCCGGCCGCCATCCCGGCGCTCAGAGGAGCCGGGAAACCTTTCTCGCCCCACCCTCCCGCGCCGGGCGCCGCGACGCCAGGCCAGCACTCTTCCCGCGAGACTTCTGAGGACTGCGGAGCCAGAATGACCTCTCGCGGCTGACGTCCGAGCGGGAGGGCTTTACTTTCCTGCAAAGAGTCCCGGCCGCCATCCCGGCGCTCAGAGGAGCCGGGAAACCTTTCTCGCCCCACCCCTCCCGCGCCGGGCGCCCGCGACGCCAAGGGCCAGCACTCTTCCCGCGAGACTTCTGAGGACTGCGGAGCCAGAATCGACCTCTCGCGGCTGACGTCCGAGGGGTTTACTTTCCTGCAAAGAGTCCCCGGCCGCCATCCCGGCGCTCAGAGGAGCCGGGGAAACCTTTCTCGCCCCACCCCTCCCGCGCCGGGCGCCGCGACGCCAAGGGCCAGCACTCTTCCCGCGAGACTTCTGAGGACTGCGGAGCCAGAATGACCTCTCGCGGCTGACGAGGTTTACTTTCCTGCAAAGAGTCCCCGGCCGCCATCCCGGCGCTCAGAGGAGCCGGGAAACCTTTCTCGCCCCACCCCTCCCGCGCCGGGCGCCGCGACGCCAAGGGCCAGCACTCTTCCCGCGAGACTTCTGAGGACTGCGGAGCCAGAATGACCTCTCGCGGCTGACGAGGTTTACTTTCCTGCAAAGAGTCCCCGGCCGCCATCCCGGCGCTCAGAGGAGCCGGGAAACCTTTCTCGCCCCACCCCTCCCGCGCCGGGCGCCCGCGACGCCAAGGGCCAGCACTCTTCCCGCGAGACTTCTGAGGACTGCGGAGCCAGAATGACCTCTCGCGGCTGACGCCGACGGCTGCCGTTAGCCGCGAGGTTCTCCTGCAAAGAGTCCCCGGCCGCCATCCCGGCGCTCAGAGGAGCCGGGAAACCTTTCTCGCCCCACCCCTCCCGCGCCGGGCGCCCGCGACGCCAAGGGCCAGCACTCTTCCCGCGAGACTTCTGAGGACTGCGGAGCCAGAATGACCTCTCGCGGCTGACAGGGTTTACTTTCCTGCAAAGAGTCCCCGGCCGCCATCCCGGCGCTCAGAGGAGCCGGGAAACCTTTCTCGCCCCACCCCTCCCGCGCCGGGCGCCCGCGACGCCAAGGGCCAGCACTCTTCCCGCGAGACTTCTGAGGACTGCGGAGCCAGAATGACCTCTCGCGGCTGACGAGGTTTACTTTCCTGCAAAAGAGGTCCCGGCCGCCATCCCGGCGCTCAGAGGAGCCGGGAAACCTTTCTCGCCCCACCCCTCCCGCGCCGGGCGCCCGCGACGCCAAGGGCCAGCACTCTTCCCGCGAGACTTCTGAGGACTGCGGAGCCAGAATGACCTCTCGCGGCTGACGTCCGACGGCGTCGCTCGGACGTCAGCCGCGGGGTTACTTTCCTGCAAAGAGTCCCCGGCCGCCATCCCGGCGCTCAGAGGAGCCGGGAAACCTTTCTCGCCCCACCCCTCCCGCGCCGGGCGCCCGCGACGCCAAGGGCCAGCACTCTTCCCGCGAGACTTCTGAGGACTGCGGAGCCAGAATGACCTCTCGCGGCTGACGTCCGAGCGTCGCCGTTCGGACGTCAGCCGCGAGAGGTTTACTTTCCTGCAAAGAGTCCCCGGCCGCCATCCCGGCGCTCAGAGGAGCCGGGAAACCTTTCTCGCCCCACCCCTCCCGCGCCGGGCGCCCGCGACGCCAAGGGCCAGCACTCTTCCCGCGAGACTTCTGAGGACTGCGGAGCCAGAATGACCTCTCGCGGCTGACGTCCGAACGGCGTCGCCGTTCGGGCGTCAGCGCGAGAGGTTTACTCCCTGCAAAGAGTCCCCGGCCGCCATCCCGGCGCTCAGAGGAGCCGGGAAACCTTTCTCGCCCCCACCCCTCCCGCGCCGGGCGCCCGCGACGCCAAGGGCCAGCACTCTTCCCGCGAGACTTCTGAGGACTGCGGAGCCAGAATGACCTCTCGCGGCTGACGTCCGAACGGCGTCGCCGTTCGGACGTCAGCCGCGAGAGGTTTACTTTCCTGCAAAGAGTCCCCGGCCGCCATCCCGGCGCTCAGAGGAGCCGGGAAACCTTTCTCGCCCCACCCCTCCCGCGCCGGGCGCCCGCGACGCCAAGGGCCAGCACTCTTCCCGCGAGACTTCTGAGGACTGCGGAGCCAGAATGACCTCTCGCGGCTGACGTCCGAACGGCGTCGCCGTTCGGACGTCAGCCGCGGAGGTTCACTTTCCTGCAAAGAGTCCCCGGCCGCCATCCCGGCGCTCAGAGGAGCCGGGAAACCTTTCTCGCCCCACCCCTCCCGCGCCGGGCGCCCGCGACGCCAAGGGCCAGCACTCTTCCCGCGAGACTTCTGAGGACTGCGGAGCCAGAATGACCTCTCGCGGCTGACGTCCGACGGCGTCGCCGTTGGCGTCAGCCGCTTTCCTGCAAAGAGTCCCCGGCCGCCATCCCGGCGCTCAGAGGAGCCGGGAAACCTTTCTCGCCCCACCCCTCCCGCGCCGGGCGCCCGCGACGCCAAGGGCCAGCACTCTTCCCGCGAGACTTCTGAGGACTGCGGAGCCAGAATCGACCTCTCGCGGCTGACGTCCGAGCAGCGTCGCCGTTCGGACGTCAGCCGCGAGGGTTTACTCCTGCAAAGAGTCCCCGGCCGCCATCCCGGCGCTCAGAGGAGCCGGGAAACCTTTCTCGCCCCACCCCTCCCGCGCCGGGCGCCCGCGACGCCAAGGGCCAGCACTCTTCCGCGAGACTTCTGAGGACTGCGGAGCCAGAATGACCTCTCGCGGCTGACGTCCGAACGGCGTCGCCGTTCGGACGTCAGCCGCGAGAGGTTTACTTTCCTGCAAAGAGTCCCCGGCCGCCATCCCGGCGCTCAGAGGAGCCGGGAAACCTTTCTCGCCCCACCCCTCCCGCGCCGGGCGCCCGCGACGCCAAGGGCCAGCACTCTTCCCGCGAGACTTCTGAGGACTGCGGAGCCAGAATGACCTCTCGCGGCTGAGCGAGGGTTTACTTTCCTGCAAGGAGTCCCCGGCCGCCATCCCGGCGCTCAGAGGGCCGGGAAACCTTTCTCGCCCCACCCTCCCCGCGCCGGGCGCCCGCGACGCCAAGGGCCAGCACTCTTCCCGCGAGACTTCTGAGGACTGCGGAGCCAGAATGACCTCTCGCGGCTGACGTCCGAACGGCGTCGCCGTTCGGACGTCGGCCGCGAGAGGTTTACTTCCTGCAAAGAGTCCCCGGCCGCCATCCCGGCGCTCAGAGGAGCCGGGAAACGCTTTCTCGCCCCACCCTCCCCGCGCCGGGCGCCCGCGACGCCAAGGGCCAGCACTCTTCCCGCGAGACTTCTGAGGACTGCGGAGCCAGAATGACCTCTCGCGGCTGACGTCGAACGGCGTCGCCGTTCGGACGTCAGCCGAGGATTTCCTGCAAAGAGTCCCGGCCGCCATCCCGGCGCTCAGAGGAGCCGGGAAACCTTTCTCGCCCCACCCCTCCCGCGCCGGGGCGCCCGCGACGCCAAGGGCCAGCACTCTTCCCGCGAGACTTCTGAGGACTGCGGAGCCAGAATGACCTCTCGCGGCTGACGTCGAACGGCGTCGCGTGGAGGTTACTTTCCTGCAAAGAGTCCCCGGCCGCCATCCCGGCGCTCAGAGGAGCCGGGAAACCTTTCTCGCCCCACCCCTCCCGCGCCGGGCGCCCGCGACGCCAAGGGCCAGCACTCTTCCCGCGAGACTTCTGAGGACTGCGGAGCCAGAATGACCTCTCGCGGCTGACGCAGGGTTTACTTTCCTGCAAAGAGTCCCCGGCCGCCATCCCGGCGCTCAGAGGAGCCGGGGAAACCTTTCTCGCCCCACCCTCCCGCGCCGGGCGCCCGCGACGCCAAGGGCCAGCACTCTTCCCGCGAGACTTCTGAGGACTGCGGAGCCAGAATGACCTCTCGCGGCTGACGCAGGTGGTTGCTTTCCCTGCAAAGAGTCCCCGGCCGCCATCCCGGCGCTCAGAGGAGCCGGGAAACCTTTCTCGCCCCACCCCTCCCGCGCCGGGCGCCCGCGACGCCAAGGGCCAGCACTCTTCCCGCGAGACTTCTGAGGACTGCGGAGCCAGAATGACCTCTCGCGGCTGACGTCCGAACGGCGTCGCCGTTCGGACGTCAGCCGCGGAGGTTTACTTTCCTGCAAAGAGTCCCCGGCCGCCATCCCGGCGCTCAGAGGAGCCGGGAAACCTTTCTCGCCCCACCCCTCCCGCGCCCGGGCGCCCGCGACGCCAAGGGCCAGCACTCTTCCCGCGAGACTTCTGAGGACTGCGGAGCCAGAATGACCTCTCGCGGCTGACGTCCGAGACGGCGTCGCCGTTCGGACGTCAGCCGCGAGGGTTTTCCTGCAAAGAGTCCCGGCCGCCATCCCGGCGCTCAGAGGAGCCGGGAAACCTTTCTCGCCCCACCCCTCCCGCGCCGGGCGCCCGCGACGCCAAGGGCCAGCACTCTTCCCGCGAGACTTCTGAGGACTGCGGAGCCAGAATGACCTCTCGCGGCTGACGTCCGAACGGCGTCGCCGTTCGGACGTCAGCCGCGAGAGGTTTACTCTCCTGCAAAGAGTCCCCGGCCGCCATCCCGGCGCTCAGAGGAGCCGGGAAACCTTTCTCGCCCCACCCCTCCCGCGCCGGGCGCCGCGACGCCAGGGGCCAGCACTCTTCCCGCGAGACTTCTGAGGACTGCGGAGCCAGAATGACCTCTCGCGGCTGACGTCCGAAGCGTCGCCGTTCGACGTCAGCCGCGAGTTCTCCTGCAAAGAGTCCCGGCCGCCATCCCGGCGCTCAGAGGAGCCGGGAAACCTTTCTCGCCCCACCCCTCCCGCGCCGGGCGCCGCGACGCCAAGGGCCAGCACTCTTCCCGCGAGACTTCTGAGGACTGCGGAGCCAGAATGACCTCTCGCGGCTGACGTCCGAGCGGCGTCGCCGTTCGGACGTCAGCCGCGAGAGGTTTACTTTCCTGCAAAGAGTCCCCGGCCGCCATCCCGGCGCTCAGAGGAGCCGGGGAAACCTTTCTCGCCCCACCCCTCCCGCGCCGGGCGCCGCGACGCCAAGGGCCAGCACTCTTCCCGCGAGACTTCTGAGGACTGCGGAGCCAGAATGACCTCTCGCGGCTGACGTCCGAACGGCGTCGCCGTTCGGACGTCAGCCGCGAGAGGTTCACTTTCCTGCAAAGAGTCCCCGGCCGCCATCCCGGCGCTCAGAGGAGCCGGGAAACCTTTCTCGCCCCACCCCTCCCGCGCCGGGCGCCCGCGACGCCAAGGGCCAGCACTCTTCCCGCGAGACTTCTGAGGACTGCGGAGCCAGAATGACCTCTCGCGGCTGACGTCCGAACGGCGTCGCCGTTCGGACGTCAGCCGCGAGAGGTTTACTTTCCTGCAAAGAGTCCCCGGCCGCCATCCCGGCGCTCAGAGGAGCCGGGAAACCTTTCTCGCCCCACCCCTCCCGCGCCGGGCGCCCGCGACGCCAAGGGCCAGCACTCTTCCCGCGAGACTTCTGAGGACTGCGGAGCCAGAATGACCTCTCGCGGCTGACGTCCGAACGGCGTCGCCGTTCGGACGTCAGCCGCGAGAGGTTTACTTTCCTGCAAAGAGTCCCCGGCCGCCATCCCGGCGCTCAGAGGAGCCGAAGCCTTTCTCGCCCCACCCCTCCCGCGCCGGGCGCCCGCGACGCCAAGGGCCAGCACTCTTCCCGCGAGACTTCTGAGGACTGCGGAGCCAGAATGACCTCTCGCGGCTGACGTCCGAGCCGGCGTCGCCGTTCGGACGTCAGCCGCGAGGGGTTTACTTTCCTGCAAAGAGTCCCCGGCCGCCATCCCGGCGCTCAGAGGAGCCGGGAAACCTTTCTCGCCCCACCCCTCCCGCGCCGGGCGCCCGCGACGCCAAGGGCCAGCACTCTTCCCGCGAGACTTCTGAGGACTGCGGAGCCAGAATGACCTCTCGCGGCTGACGTCCGAACGGCGTCGCCGTTCGGACGTCAGCCGCGGGAGGTTTACTTTCCTGCAAGAGTCCCCGGCCGCCATCCCGGCGCTCAGAGGAGCCGGGAAACCTTTCTCGCCCCACCCCTCCCGCGCCGGGCGCCCGCGACGCCAAGGGCCAGCACTCTTCCCGCGAGACTTCTGAGGACTGCGGAGCCAGAATGACCTCTCGCGGCTGACGTCCGAACGGCGTCGCCGTTCGGACGTCAGCCGCGGAGGTTTACTTTCCTGCAAAGAGTCCCCGGCCGCCATCCCGGCGCTCAGAGGAGCCGGGAAACCTTTCTCGCCCCACCCCTCCCGCGCCGGGCGCCCGCGACGCCAAGGGCCAGCACTCTTCCCGCGAGACTTCTGAGGACTGCGGAGCCAGAATGACCTCTCGCGGCTGACAGGTGCTGCTAGCTTTCCTGCAAGGAGTCCCCGGCCGCCATCCCGGCGCTCAGAGGAGCCGGGAAACCTTTCTCGCCCCACCCCTCCCCGCGCCGGGCGCCCGCGACGCCAAGGGGCCAGCACTCTTCCCGCGAGACTTCTGGGGACTGCGGAGCCAGAATGACCTCTCGCGGCTGACGTCCGAACGGCGTCGCCGTTCGGACGTCAGCCGCGAGAGGTTTACTTTCCTGCAAAGAGTCCCCGGCCGCCATCCCGGCGCTCAGAGGAGCCGGGAAACCTTTCTCGCCCCACCCCTCCCGCGCCGGGCGCCCGCGACGCCAAGGGCCAGCACTCTTCCCGCGAGACTTCTGAGGACTGCGGAGCCAGAATGACCTCTCGCGGCTGACGTCCGAGCGGCGTCGCCGTTCGGACGTCAGCCGCGAGAGGTTTACTTTCCTGCAAGAGTCCCCGGCCGCCATCCCGGCGCTCAGAGGAGCCGGGAAACCTTTCTCGCCCCACCCCTCCCGCGCCGGGCGCCCGCGACGCCAACGGCCAGCACTCTTCCCGCGAGACTTCTGAGGACTGCGGAGCCAGAATGACCTCTCGCGGCTGACGTCCGAACGGCGTCGCCGTTCGGACGTCAGCCGCGAGGGTTACTTCCTGCAAAGAGTCCCGGCCGCCATCCCGGCGCTCAGAGGAGCCGGGAAACCTTTCTCGCCCCACCCCTCCCGCGCCGGGCGCCCGCGACGCCAAGGGCCAGCACTCTTCCCGCGAGACTTCTGAGGACTGCGGAGCCAGAATGACCTCTCGCGGCTGACGTCCGAGCGGCGTCGCCGTTCGGACGTCAGCCGCGAGAGGTTTACTCCTGCAAAGAGTCCCGGCCGCCATCCCGGCGCTCAGAGGAGCCGGGAAACCTTTCTCGCCCCACCCCTCCCGCGCCGGGCGCCCGCGACGCCAAGGGCCAGCACTCTTCCCGCGAGACTTCTGAGGACTGCGGAGCCAGAATGACCTCTCGCGGCTGACGTCCGAACGGCGTCGCCGTTCGGACGTCAGCCGCGAGAGGTTTACTTTCCTGCAAAGAGTCCCCGGCCGCCATCCCGGCGCTCAGAGGAGCCGGGAAACCTTTCTCGCCCCACCCCTCCCGCGCCGGGCGCCCGCGACGCCAAGGGCCAGCACTCTTCCCGCGAGACTTCTGAGGACTGCGGAGCCAGAATGACCTCTCGCGGCTGACGTCCGAGCGGCGTCGCCGTTCGGACGTCAGCCGCGAGAGGTTTACTTTCCTGCAAAGAGTCCCCGGCCGCCATCCCGGCGCTCAGAGGAGCCGGGAAACCTTTCTCGCCCCACCCCTCCCGCGCCGGGCGCCCGCGGCGCCAAGGGCCAGCACTCTTCCCGCGAGACTTCTGAGGACTGCGGAGCCAGAATGACCTCTCGCGGCTGACGTCCGAACGGCGTCGCCGTTCGGACGTCAGCCGCGAGAGGTTTACTTCCTGCAAAGAGTCCCCGGCCGCCATCCCGGCGCTCAGAGGAGCCGGGAAACCTTTCTCGCCCCACCCCTCCCGCGCCGGGCGCCCGCGGCGCCAAGGGCCAGCACTCTTCCCGCGAGACTTCTGAGGACTGCGGAGCCAGAATGACCTCTCGCGGCTGACGAGGTTTACTTTCCTGCAAAGAGTCCCGGCCGCCATCCCGGCGCTCAGAGGAGCCGGGAAACCTTTCTCGCCCCACCCCTCCCGCGCCCGGGCGCCCGCGACGCCAAGGGCCAGCACTCTTCCCGCGAGACTTCTGAGGACTGCGGAGCCAGAATGACCTCTCGCGGCTGACAGGTTTACTTTCCTGCAAAGAGTCCCCGGCCGCCATCCCGGCGCTCAGAGGAGCCGGGAAACCTTTCTCGCCCCACCCCTCCCGCGCCGGGCGCCCGCGACGCCAAGGGCCAGCACTCTTCCCGCGAGACTTCTGAGGACTGCGGAGCCAGAATGACCTCTCGCGGCTGACAGGTTTACTTTCCTGCAAAGAGTCCCCGGCCGCCATCCCGGCGCTCAGAGGAGCCGGGAAACCTTTCTCGCCCCACCCCTCCCGCGCCGGGCGCCCGCGACGCCAAGGGCCAGCACTCTTCCCGCGAGACTTCTGAGGACTGCGGAGCCAGAATGACCTCTCGCGGCTGACAGGTTTACTTTCCTGCAAAGAGTCCCCGGCCGCCATCCCGGCGCTCAGAGGAGCCGGGAAACCTTTCTCGCCCCACCCCTCCCGCGCCGGGCGCCCGCGACGCCAAGGGCCAGCACTCTTCCCGCGAGACTTCTGAGGACTGCGGAGCCAGAATGACCTCTCGCGGCTGACAGGTTTACTTTCCTGCAAAGAGTCCCCGGCCGCCATCCCGGCGCTCAGAGGAGCCGGGAAACCTTTCTCGCCCCACCCCTCCCGCGCCGGGCGCCCGCGACGCCAAGGGCCAGCACTCTTCCCGCGAGACTTCTGAGGACTGCGGAGCCAGAATGACCTCTCGCGGCTGACAGGTTTACTTTCCTGCAAAGAGTCCCCGGCCGCCATCCCGGCGCTCAGAGGAGCCGGGAAACCTTTCTCGCCCCACCCCTCCCGCGCCGGGCGCCGCGACGCCAAGGGCCAGCACTCTTCCCGCGAGACTTCTGAGGACTGCGGAGCCAGAATGACCTCTCGCGGCTGACGTCCGAACGGCGTCGCCGTTCGGACGTCAGCGAGAGGTTCTCCTGCAAAGAGTCCCCGGCCGCCATCCCGGCGCTCAGAGGAGCCGGGAAACCTTTCTCGCCCCACCCCTCCCGCGCCGGGCGCCCGCGACGCCAAGGGCCAGCACTCTTCCCGCGAGACTTCTGAGGACTGCGGAGCCAGAATGACCTCTCGCGGCTGACGTCCGAGCGGCGTCGCCGTTCGGACGTCAGCCGCGAGAGGTTTACTTTCCTGCAAAGAGTCCCGGCCGCCATCCCGGCGCTCAGAGGAGCCGGGAAACCTTTCTCGCCCCACCCCTCCCGCGCCGGGCGCCCGCGACGCCAAGGGCCAGCACTCTTCCCGCGAGACTTCTGAGGACTGCGGAGCCAGAATGACCTCTCGCGGCTGACGTCCGAACGGCGTCGCCGTTCGGACGTCAGCCGCGAGGTTTACTTTCCTGCAAAGAGTCCCCGGCCGCCATCCCGGCGCTCAGAGGAGCCGGGAAACCTTTCTCGCCCCACCCCTCCCGCGCCGGGCGCCCGCGACGCCAAGGGCCAGCACTCTTCCCGCGAGACTTCTGAGGACTGCGGAGCCAGAATGACCTCTCGCGGCTGACGTCCGAACGGCGTCGCCGTTCGGACGTCAGCCGCGAGGGTTTACTCCTGCAAAGAGTCCCCGGCCGCCATCCCGGCGCTCAGAGGAGCCGGGAAACCTTTCTCGCCCCACCCCTCCCGCGCCGGGCGCCCGCGACGCCAAGGGCCAGCACTCTTCCCGCGAGACTTCTGAGGACTGCGGAGCCAGAATGACCTCTCGCGGCTGACGTCCGAGCGGCGTCGCCGTTCGGACGTCAGCCGCGGAGGTTTACTTTCCTGCAAAGAGTCCCCGGCCGCCATCCCGGCGCTCAGAGGAGCCGGGAAACCTTTCTCGCCCCACCCCTCCCGCGCCGGGCGCCCGCGACGCCAAGGGCCAGCACTCTTCCCGCGAGACTTCTGAGGACTGCGGAGCCAGAATGACCTCTCGCGGCTGACGTCCGAACGGCGTCGCCGTTCGGACGTCAGCCGCGAGAGGTTTACTTCCTGCAAAGAGTCCCCGGCCGCCATCCCGGCGCTCCAGAGGAGCCGGGAAACCTTTCTCGCCCCACCCCTCCCGCGCCGGGCGCCCGCGACGCCAAGGGCCAGCACTCTTCCCGCGAGACTTCTGAGGACTGCGGAGCCAGAATGACCTCTCGCGGCTGACGTCCGAACGGCGTCGCCGTTCGGACGTCAGCCGCGAGGGTTACTCCTGCAAAGAGTCCCCGGCCGCCATCCCGGCGCTCAGAGGAGCCGGGAAACCTTTCTCGCCCCACCCCTCCCGCGCCGGGCGCCCGCGACGCCAGGGGCCAGCACTCTTCCCGCGAGACTTCTGAGGACTGCGGAGCCAGAATGACCTCTCGCGGCTGACGTCCGAACGGCGTCGCCGTTCGGACGTCAGCCGCGAGAGGTTTCTCCTGCAAAGAGTCCCCGGCCGCCATCCCGGCGCTCAGAGGAGCCGGGAAACCTTTCTCGCCCCACCCCTCCCGCGCCGGGCGCCCGCGACGCCAAGGGCCAGCACTCTTCCCGCGAGACTTCTGAGGACTGCGGAGCCAGAATGACCTCTCGCGGCTGACGTCCGAACGGCGTCGCCGTTCGGACGTCAGCCGCGAGAGGTTTACTCTCCTGCAAAGAGTCCCCGGCCGCCATCCCGGCGCTCAGAGGAGCCGGGAAACCTTTCTCGCCCCACCCCTCCCGCGCCGGGCGCCCGCGACGCCAAGGGCCAGCACTCTTCCCGCGAGACTTCTGAGGACTGCGGAGCCAGAATGACCTCTCGCGGCTGACGTCCGAACGGCGTCGCCGTTCGGACGTCAGCCGCGGAGGTTACTTTCCTGCAAAGAGTCCCCGGCCGCCATCCCGGCGCTCAGAGGAGCCGGGAAACCTTTCTCGCCCCACCCCTCCCGCGCCGGGCGCCGCGACGCCAAGGGCCAGCACTCTTCCCGCGAGACTTCTGAGGACTGCGGAGCCAGAATGACCTCTCGCGGCTGACGTCCGAATGGCGTCGCCGTTCGGACGTCAGCCGCGAGGTTTACCTGCAAAGAGTCCCCGGCCGCCATCCCGGCGCTCAGAGAGCCGGGAAACCTTTCTCGCCCCACCCCTCCCGCGCCGGGCGCCCGCGACGCCAAGGGCCAGCACTCTTCCCGCGAGACTTCTGAGGACTGCGGAGCCAGAATGACCTCTCGCGGCTGACGAGGGTTTACTTTCCTGCAAAGAGTCCCCGGCCGCCATCCCGGCGCTCAGAGGAGCCGGGAAACCTTTCTCGCCCCACCCCTCCCGCGCCGGGCGCCGCGACGCCAAGGGCCAGCACTCTTCCCGCGAGACTTCTGAGGACTGCGGAGCCAGAATGACCTCTCGCGGCTGACAGGTTTACTTTCCTGCAAAGAGTCCCCGGCCGCCATCCCGGCGCTCAGAGGAGCCGGGAAACCTTTCTCGCCCCACCCCTCCCGCGCCGGGCGCCCGCGACGCCAAGGGCCAGCACTCTTCCCGCGAGACTTCTGAGGACTGCGGAGCCAGAATGACCTCTCGCGGCTGACAGGTTTACTTTCCTGCAAAGAGTCCCCGGCCGCCATCCCGGCGCTCAGAGGAGCCGGGAAACCTTTCTCGCCCCACCCCTCCCGCGCCGGGCGCCCGCGACGCCAAGGGCCAGCACTCTTCCCGCGAGACTTCTGAGGACTGCGGAGCCAGAATGACCTCTCGCGGCTGACTGGCAGGTTTACTTTCCTGCAAAGAGTCCCCGGCCGCCATCCCGGCGCTCAGAGGAGCCGGGAAACCTTTCTCGCCCCACCCCTCCCGCGCCGGGCGCCCGCGACGCCAAGGGCCAGCACTCTTCCCGCGAGACTTCTGAGGACTGCGGAGCCAGAATGACCTCTCGCGGCTGACGTCCGAACGGCGTCGCCGTTCGGACGTCAGCCGCGAAGGTTTACTCCTGCAAAGAGTCCCCGGCCGCCATCCCGGCGCTCAGAGGAGCCGGGAAACCTTCTCGCCCCACCCCTCCCGCGCCGGGCGCCCGCGACGCCAAGGGCCAGCACTCTTCCCGCGAGACTTCTGAGGACTGCGGAGCCAGAATGACCTCTCGCGGCTGACGTCCGAGCGGCGTCGCCGTTCGGACGTCAGCCGCGAGAGGTTTACTTTCCTGCAAAGAGTCCCCGGCCGCCATCGCGGCGCTCAGAGGAGCCGGGAAACCTTTCTCGCCCCACCCCTCCCGCGCCGGGCGCCCGCGACGCCAAGGGCCAGCACTCTTCCCGCGAGACTTCTGAGGACTGCGGAGCCAGAATGACCTCTCGCGGCTGACGTCCGAACGGCGTCGCCGTTCGGACGTCAGCCGCGAGAGGTTACTTCCTGCAAGAGTCCCCGGCCGCCATCCCGGCGCTCAGAGGAGCCGGGAAACCTTTCTCGCCCCACCCCTCCCGCGCCGGGCGCCCGCGACGCCAAGGGCCAGCACTCTTCCCGCGAGACTTCTGAGGACTGCGGAGCCAGAATGACCTCTCGCGGCTGACGTCCGAACGGCGTCGCCGTTCGGACGTCAGCCGCGAGAGGTTTACTTTCCTGCAAAGAGTCCCCGGCCGCCATCCCGGCGCTCAGAGGAGCCGGGAAACCTTTCTCGCCCCACCCCTCCGCGCCGGGCGCCCGCGACGCCAAGGGCCAGCACTCTTCCCGCGAGACTTCTGAGGACTGCGGAGCCAGAATGACCTCTCGCGGCTGACGTCCGAGCCGCGTCGCCGTTCGGACGTCAGCCGCGAGAGGTTTACTCTCCTGCAAAGAGTCCCGGCCGCCATCCCGGCGCTCAGAGGAGCCGGGAAACCTTCTCGCCCCACCCCTCCCGCGCCGGGCGCCCGCGACGCCAAGGGCCAGCACTCTTCCCGCGAGACTTCTGAGGACTGCGGAGCCAGAATGACCTCTCGCGGCTGACGTCCGAACGGCGTCGCCGTTCGGACGTCAGCCGCGAGAGGTTTACTTTCCTGCAAAGAGTCCCCGGCCGCCATCCCGGCGCTCAGAGGAGCCGGGAAACCTTTCTCGCCCCACCCCTCCCGCGCCGGGCGCCCGCGACGCCAAGGGCCAGCACTCTTCCCGCGAGACTTCTGAGGACTGCGGAGCCAGAATGACCTCTCGCGGCTGACGTCCGAACGGCGTCGCCGTTCGGACGTCAGCCGCGAGAGGTTTACTTCCTGCAAAGAGTCCCCGGCCGCCATCCCGGCGCTCAGAGGAGCCGGGAAACCTTTCTCGCCCCACCCCTCCCGCGCCGGGCGCCCGCGACGCCAAGGGCCAGCACTCTTCCCGCGAGACTTCTGAGGACTGCGGAGCCAGAATGACCTCTCGCGGCTGACGTCCGAACGGCGTCGCCGTTCGGACGTCAGCCGCGAGAGGTTTACTTTCCTGCAAAGAGTCCCCGGCCGCCATCCCGGCGCTCAGAGGAGCCGGGAAACCTTTCTCGCCCCACCCCTCCCGCGCCGGGCGCCCGCGACGCCAAGGGCCAGCACTCTTCCCGCGAGACTTCTGAGGACTGCGGAGCCAGAATGACCTCTCGCGGCTGACGTCCGAACGGCGTCGCCGTTCGGACGTCAGCCGCGAGAGGTTTACTTTCCTGCAAAGAGTCCCCGGCCGCCATCCCGGCGCTCAGAGGAGCCGGGAAACCTTTCTCGCCCCACCCCTCCCGCGCCGGGCGCCCGCGACGCCAGGGCCAGCACTCTTCCCGCGAGACTTCTGAGGACTGCGGAGCCAGAATGACCTCTCGCGGCTGACGTCCGAACGGCGTCGCCGTTCGGACGTCAGCCGCGAGAGGTTTACTTTCCTGCAAAGAGTCCCCGGCCGCCATCCCGGCGCTCAGAGGAGCCGGGAAACCTTTCTCGCCCCACCCCTCCCGCGCCGGGCGCCCGCGACGCCAAGGGCCAGCACTCTTCCCGCGAGACTTCTGAGGACTGCGGAGCCAGAATGACCTCTCGCGGCTGACGTCCGAACGGCGTCGCCGTTCGGACGTCAGCCGCGAGAGGTTTACTTTCCTGCAAGGAGTCCCCGGCCGCCATCCCGGCGCTCAGAGGAGCCGGGAAACCTTTCTCGCCCCACCCCTCCCGCGCCGGGCGCCCGCGACGCCAAGGGCCAGCACTCTTCCCGCGAGACTTCTGAGGACTGCGGAGCCAGAATGACACTCTCGCGGCTGACGTCCGAACGGCGTCGCCGTTCGGACGTCAGCGCGAGAGGGTTTCACCCTGCAAAGAGTCCCCGGCCGCCATCCCGGCGCTCAGAGGAGCCGGGAAACCTTTCTCGCCCCACCCCTCCCCGCGCCGGGCGCCCGCGACGCCAAGGGCCAGCACTCTTCCCGCGAGACTTCTGAGGACTGCGGAGCCAGAATGACCTCTCGCGGCTGACGTCCGAACGGCGTCGCCGTTCGGACGTCAGCCGCGGAGTACTTTCCTGCAAAGAGTCCCCGGCCGCCATCCCGGCGCTCAGAGGAGCCGGGGAAACCTTTCTCGCCCCACCCCCTCCCGCGCCGGGCGCCCGCGACGCCAAGGGCCAGCACTCTTCCCGCGAGACTTCTGAGGACTGCGGAGCCAGAATGACCTCTCGCGGCTGACAGGTTTACTTTCCTGCAAAGAGTCCCCGGCCGCCATCCCGGCGCTCAGAGGAGCCGGGAAACCTTTCTCGCCCCACCCCTCCCGCGCCGGGCGCCCGCGACGCCAAGGGCCAGCACTCTTCCCGCGAGACTTCTGAGGACTGCGGAGCCAGAATGACCTCTCGCGGCTGACAGGTTTACTTTCCTGCAAAGAGTCCCCGGCCGCCATCCCGGCGCTCAGAGGAGCCGGGAAACCTTTCTCGCCCCACCCCTCCCGCGCCGGGCGCCCGCGACGCCAAGGGCCAGCACTCTTCCCGCGAGACTTCTGAGGACTGCGGAGCCAGAATGACCTCTCGCGGCTGACAGGTTTACTTTCCTGCAAAGAGTCCCCGGCCGCCATCCCGGCGCTCAGAGGAGCCGGGAAACCTTTCTCGCCCCACCCCTCCCCGCGCCGGGCGCCCGCGACGCCAAGGGCCAGCACTCTTCCCGCGAGACTTCTGAGGACTGCGGAGCCAGAATGACCTCTCGCGGCTGACAGGGTTTACCTTTCCTGCAAAGAGTCCCCGGCCGCCATCCCGGCGCTCAGAGGAGCCGGGAAACCTTTCTCGCCCCACCCCTCCCGCGCCGGGCGCCCGCGACGCCAAGGGCCAGCACTCTTCCCGCGAGACTTCTGAGGACTGCGGAGCCAGAATGACCTCTCGCGGCTGACGTCCGAACGGCGTCGCCGTTCGGACGTCAGCCGCGAGAGGTTTACTTTCCTGCAAAGAGTCCCCGGCCGCCATCCCGGCGCTCAGAGGAGCCGGGAAACCTTTCTCGCCCCACCCCTCCCGCGCCGGGCGCCCGCGACGCCAAGGGCCAGCACTCTTCCCGCGAGACTTCTGAGGACTGCGGAGCCAGAATGACCTCTCGCGGCTGACGTCCGAACGGCGTCGCCGTTCGGACGTCAGCCGCGAGGGTTCCTTCCTGCAAAGAGTCCCCGGCCGCCATCCCGGCGCTCAGAGGAGCCGGGAAACCTGTCTCGCCCCACCCCCCCCGCGCCGGGCGCCCGCGACGCCAAGGGCCAGCACTCTTCCCGCGAGACTTCTGAGGACTGCGGAGCCAGAATGACCTCTCGCGGCTGACATACGAACGGCGTCGCCGTTCGGACGTCAGCCGCGAGAGGTTACTCTCCTGCAAAGAGTCCCCGGCCGCCATCCCCGGCGCTCAGAGGAGCCGGGAAACCTTTCTCGCCCCACCCCTCCCGCGCCGGGCGCCCGCGACGCCAAGGGCCAGCACTCTTCCCGCGAGACTTCTGAGGACTGCGGAGCCAGAATGACCTCTCGCGGCTGACGTCGAGCGGCGTCGCCGTTCGGACGTCCGCGGAGGTTTACTTTCCTGCAAAGAGTCCCCGGCCGCCATCCCGGCGCTCAGAGGAGCCGGGAAACCTTTCTCGCCCCACCCCTCCCGCGCCGGGCGCCCGCGACGCCAAGGGCCAGCACTCTTCCCGCGAGACTTCTGAGGACTGCGGAGCCAGAATGACCTCTCGCGGCTGACAGGTTTACTTTCCTGCAAAGAGTCCCCGGCCGCCATCCCGGCGCTCAGAGGAGCCGGGAAACCTTTCTCGCCCCACCCCTCCCGCGCCGGGCGCCGCGACGCCAAGGGCCAGCACTCTTCCCGCGAGACTTCTGAGGACTGCGGAGCCAGAATGACCTCTCGCGGCTGACGTCCGAACGGCGTCGCCGTTCGGACGTCAGCCGCGAGAGGTTCTCCTGCAAAGAGTCCCCGGCCGCCATCCCGGCGCTCAGAGGAGCCGGGAAACCTTTCTCGCCCCACCCCTCCCGCGCCGGGCGCCCGCGACGCCAAGGGCCAGCACTCTTCCCGCGAGACTTCTGAGGACTGCGGAGCCAGAATGACCTCTCGCGGCTGACGTCCGAACGGCGTCGCCGTTCGGACGTCAGCCGCGAGGTTTACTTCCTGCAAAGAGTCCCCGGCCGCCATCCCGGCGCTCAGAGGAGCCGGGAAACCTTTCTCGCCCCACCCCTCCCGCGCCGGGCGCCGCGACGCCAAGGGCCAGCACTCTTCCCGCGAGACTTCTGAGGACTGCGGAGCCAGAATGACCTCTCGCGGCTGACAGGTTTACTTTCCTGCAAAGAGTCCCCGGCCGCCATCCCGGCGCTCAGAGGAGCCGGGAAACCTTTCTCGCCCCACCCCTCCCGCGCCGGGCGCCCGCGACGCCAAGGGCCAGCACTCTTCCCGCGAGACTTCTGAGGACTGCGGAGCCAGAATGACCTCTCGCGGCTGACGTCGACGTCGCCGCGAGGTTTACTTTCCTGCAAAGAGTCCCCGGCCGCCATCCCGGCGCTCAGAGGAGCCGGGAAACCTTTCTCGCCCCACCCCTCCCGCGCCGGGCGCCCGCGACGCCAAGGGCCAGCACTCTTCCCGCGAGACTTCTGAGGACTGCGGAGCCAGAATGACCTCTCGCGGCTGACAGGTTTACTTTCCTGCAAAGAGTCCCCGGCCGCCATCCCGGCGCTCAGAGGAGCCGGGAAACCTTTCTCGCCCCACCCCTCCCGCGCCGGGCGCCCGCGACGCCAAGGGCCAGCACTCTTCCCGCGAGACTTCTGAGGACTGCGGAGCCAGAATGACCTCTCGCGGCTGACAGGTTTACTTTCCTGCAAAGAGTCCCCGGCCGCCATCCCGGCGCTCAGAGGAGCCGGGAAACCTTTCTCGCCCCACCCCTCCCGCGCCGGGCGCCCGCGACGCCAAGGGCCAGCACTCTTCCCGCGAGACTTCTGAGGACTGCGGAGCCAGAATGACCTCTCGCGGCTGACAGGTTTACTTTCCTGCAAAGAGTCCCCGGCCGCCATCCCGGCGCTCAGAGGAGCCGGGAAACCTTTCTCGCCCCACCCCTCCCGCGCCGGGCGCCCGCGACGCCAAGGGCCAGCACTCTTCCCGCGAGACTTCTGAGGACTGCGGAGCCAGAATGACCTCTCGCGGCTGACAGGTTTACTTTCCTGCAAAGAGTCCCCGGCCGCCATCCCGGCGCTCAGAGGAGCCGGGAAACCTTTCTCGCCCCACCCCTCCCGCGCCGGGCGCCCGCGACGCCAAGGGCCAGCACTCTTCCCGCGAGACTTCTGAGGACTGCGGAGCCAGAATGACCTCTCGCGGCTGACAGGTTTACTTTCCTGCAAAGAGTCCCCGGCCGCCATCCCGGCGCTCAGAGGAGCCGGGAAACCTTTCTCGCCCCACCCCTCCCGCGCCGGGCGCCCGCGACGCCAAGGGCCAGCACTCTTCCCGCGAGACTTCTGAGGACTGCGGAGCCAGAATGACCTCTCGCGGCTGACAGGTTTACTTTCCTGCAAAGAGTCCCCGGCCGCCATCCCGGCGCTCAGAGGAGCCGGGAAACCTTTCTCGCCCCACCCCTCCCGCGCCGGGCGCCCGCGACGCCAAGGGCCAGCACTCTTCCCGCGAGACTTCTGAGGACTGCGGAGCCAGAATGACCTCTCGCGGCTGACAGGTTTACTTTCCTGCAAAGAGTCCCCGGCCGCCATCCCGGCGCTCAGAGGAGCCGGGAAACCTTTCTCGCCCCACCCCTCCCGCGCCGGGCGCCCGCGACGCCAAGGGCCAGCACTCTTCCCGCGAGACTTCTGAGGACTGCGGAGCCAGAATGACCTCTCGCGGCTGACAGGTTTACTTTCCTGCAAAGAGTCCCCGGCCGCCATCCCGGCGCTCAGAGGAGCCGGGAAACCTTTCTCGCCCCACCCCTCCCGCGCCGGGCGCCCGCGACGCCAAGGGCCAGCACTCTTCCCGCGAGACTTCTGAGGACTGCGGAGCCAGAATGACCTCTCGCGGCTGACAGGTTTACTTTCCTGCAAAGAGTCCCCGGCCGCCATCCCGGCGCTCAGAGGAGCCGGGAAACCTTTCTCGCCCCACCCCTCCCGCGCCGGGCGCCCGCGACGCCAAGGGCCAGCACTCTTCCCGCGAGACTTCTGAGGACTGCGGAGCCAGAATGACCTCTCGCGGCTGACAGGTTTACTTTCCTGCAAAGAGTCCCCGGCCGCCATCCCGGCGCTCAGAGGAGCCGGGAAACCTTTCTCGCCCCCCCCCTCCCGCGCCGGGCGCCCGCGACGCCAAGGGCCAGCACTCTTCCCGCGAGACTTCTGAGGACTGCGGAGCCAGAATGACCTCTCGCGGCTGACAGGTTTACTTTCCTGCAAAGAGTCCCCGGCCGCCATCCCGGCGCTCAGAGGAGCCGGGAAACCTTTCTCGCCCCACCCCTCCCGCGCCGGGCGCCCGCGACGCCAAGGGCCAGCACTCTTCCCGCGAGACTTCTGAGGACTGCGGAGCCAGAATGACCTCTCGCGGCTGACAGGTTTACTTTCCTGCAAAGAGTCCCCGGCCGCCATCCCGGCGCTCAGAGGAGCCGGGAAACCTTTCTCGCCCCACCCCTCCCGCGCCGGGCGCCCGCGACGCCAAGGGCCAGCACTCTTCCCGCGAGACTTCTGAGGACTGCGGAGCCAGAATGACCTCTCGCGGCTGACAGGTTTACTTTCCTGCAAAGAGTCCCCGGCCGCCATCCCGGCGCTCAGAGGAGCCGGGAAACCTTTCTCGCCCCACCCCTCCCGCGCCGGGCGCCCGCGACGCCAAGGGCCAGCACTCTTCCCGCGAGACTTCTGAGGACTGCGGAGCCAGAATGACCTCTCGCGGCTGACAGGTTTACTTTCCTGCAAAGAGTCCCCGGCCGCCATCCCGGCGCTCAGAGGAGCCGGGAAACCTTTCTCGCCCCACCCCTCCCGCGCCGGGCGCCGCGACGCCAAGGGCCAGCACTCTTCCCGCGAGACTTCTGAGGACTGCGGAGCCAGAATGACCTCTCGCGGCTGACAGGGTTTACTTTCCTGCAAAGAGTCCCCGGCCGCCATCCCGGCGCTCAGAGGAGCCGGGAAACCTTTCTCGCCCCACCCCTCCCGCGCCGGGCGCCCGCGACGCCAAGGGCCAGCACTCTTCCCGCGAGACTTCTGAGGACTGCGGAGCCAGAATGACCTCTCGCGGCTGACAGGGTTTACTTTCCTGCAAAGAGTCCCCGGCCGCCATCCCGGCGCTCAGAGGAGCCGGGAAACCTTTCTCGCCCCACCCCTCCCGCGCCGGGCGCCCGCGACGCCAAGGGCCAGCACTCTTCCCGCGAGACTTCTGAGGACTGCGGAGCCAGAATGACCTCTCGCGGCTGACAGGTTTACTTTCCTGCAAAGAGTCCCCGGCCGCCATCCCGGCGCTCAGAGGAGCCGGGAAACCTTTCTCGCCCCACCCCTCCCGCGCCGGGCGCCCGCGACGCCAAGGGCCAGCACTCTTCCCGCGAGACTTCTGAGGACTGCGGAGCCAGAATGACCTCTCGCGGCTGACAGGTTTGCTTTCCTGCAAAGAGTCCCCGGCCGCCATCCCGGCGCTCAGAGGAGCCGGGAAACCTTTCTCGCCCCACCCCTCCCGCGCCGGGCGCCCGCGACGCCAAGGGCCAGCACTCTTCCCGCGAGACTTCTGAGGACTGCGGAGCCAGAATGACCTCTCGCGGCTGACAGGTTTACTTTCCTGCAAAGAGTCCCCGGCCGCCATCCCGGCGCTCAGAGGAGCCGGGAAACCTTTCTCGCCCCACCCCTCCCGCGCCGGGCGCCCGCGACGCCAAGGGCCAGCACTCTTCCCGCGAGACTTCTGAGGACTGCGGAGCCAGAATGACCTCTCGCGGCTGACAGGTTTACTTTCCTGCAAAGAGTCCCCGGCCGCCATCCCGGCGCTCAGAGGAGCCGGGAAACCTTTCTCGCCCCACCCCTCCCGCGCCGGGCGCCCGCGACGCCAAGGGCCAGCACTCTTCCCGCGAGACTTCTGAGGACTGCGGAGCCAGAATGACCTCTCGCGGCTGACGAGGTTTACTTTCCTGCAAAGAGTCCCCGGCCGCCATCCCGGCGCTCAGAGGAGCCGGGAAACCTTTCTCGCCCCACCCCTCCCGCGCCGGGCGCCCGCGACGCCAAGGGCCAGCACTCTTCCCGCGAGACTTCTGAGGACTGCGGAGCCAGAATGACCTCTCGCGGCTGCGTCGAGCGGAGGTTTACTTTCCTGCAAAGAGTCCCCGGCCGCCATCCCGGCGCTCAGAGGAGCCGGGAAACCTTTCTCGCCCCACCCCTCCCGCGCCGGGCGCCCGCGACGCCAAGGGCCAGCACTCTTCCCGCGAGACTTCTGAGGACTGCGGAGCCAGAATGACCTCTCGCGGCTGACGTCAACGGCGTTTACTTTCCTGCAAAGAGTCCCCGGCCGCCATCCCGGCGCTCAGAGGAGCCGGGAAACCTTTCTCGCCCCACCCCTCCCGCGCCGGGCGCCGCGACGCCAAGGGCCAGCACTCTTCCCGCGAGACTTCTGAGGACTGCGGAGCCAGAATGACCTCTCGCGGCTGACGTCCGAACGGCGTCGCCGTTCGGACGTCAGCCGCGAGAGTTTACTTTCCTGCAAAGAGTCCCCGGCCGCCATCCCGGCGCTCAGAGGAGCCGGGAAACCTTTCTCGCCCCACCCCTCCCGCGCCGGGCGCCCGCGACGCCAAGGGCCAGCACTCTTCCCGCGAGACTTCTGAGGACTGCGGAGCCAGAATGACCTCTCGCGGCTGACGTCCGAACGGCGTCGCCGTTCGGACGTCAGCCGCGAGAGGTTTACTTTCCTGCAAAGAGTCCCCGGCCGCCATCCCGGCGCTCAGAGGAGCCGGGAAACCTTTCTCGCCCCACCCCTCCCGCGCCGGGCGCCCGCGACGCCAAGGGCCAGCACTCTTCCCGCGAGACTTCTGAGGACTGCGGAGCCAGAATGACCTCTCGCGGCTGACGTCCGAACGGCGTCGCCGTTCGGACGTCAGCCGCGAGAGGTTTACTTTCCTGCAAAGAGTCCCCGGCCGCCATCCCGGCGCTCAGAGGAGCCGGGAAACCTTTCTCGCCCCACCCCTCCCGCGCCGGGCGCCCGCGACGCCAAGGGCCAGCACTCTTCCCGCGAGACTTCTGAGGACTGCGGAGCCAGAATGACCTCTCGCGGCTGACGTCCGAACGGCGTCGCCGTTCGGACGTCAGCCGCGAGAGGTTTACTTTCCTGCAAAGAGTCCCCGGCCGCCATCCCGGCGCTCAGAGGAGCCGGGAAACCTTTCTCGCCCCACCCCTCCCGCGCCGGGCGCCCGCGACGCCAAGGGCCAGCACTCTTCCCGCGAGACTTCTGAGGACTGCGGAGCCAGAATGACCTCTCGCGGCTGACGTCCGAACGGCGTCGCCGTTCGGACGTCAGCCGCGAGAGGTTTACTTTCCTGCAAAGAGTCCCCGGCCGCCATCCCGGCGCTCAGAGGAGCCGGGAAACCTTTCTCGCCCCACCCCTCCCGCGCCGGGCGCCCGCGACGCCAAGGGCCAGCACTCTTCCCGCGAGACTTCTGAGGACTGCGGAGCCAGAATGACCTCTCGCGGCTGACGTCCGAACGGCGTCGCCGTTCGGACGTCAGCCGCGAGAGGTTTACTTTCCTGCAAAGAGTCCCCGGCCGCCATCCCGGCGCTCAGAGGAGCCGGGAAACCTTTCTCGCCCCACCCCTCCCGCGCCGGGCGCCCGCGACGCCAAGGGCCAGCACTCTTCCCGCGAGACTTCTGAGGACTGCGGAGCCAGAATGACCTCTCGCGGCTGACGTCCGAACGGCGTCGCCGTTCGGACGTCAGCCGCGAGAGGTTTACTTTCCTGCAAAGAGTCCCCGGCCGCCATCCCGGCGCTCAGAGGAGCCGGGAAACCTTTCTCGCCCCACCCCTCCCCGCGCCGGGCGCCCGCGACGCCAGGGGCCAGCACTCTTCCCGCGAGACTTCTGAGGACTGCGGAGCCAGAATGACCTCTCGCGGCTGACGTCCGAACGGCGTCGCCGTTCGGACGTCAGCCGCGAGAGGTTTACTTCCTGCAAAGAGTCCCCGGCCGCCATCCCGGCGCTCAGAGGAGCCGGGAAACCTTTCTCGCCCCACCCCTCCCGCGCCGGGCGCCCGCGACGCCAAGGGCCAGCACTCTTCCCGCGAGACTTCTGAGGACTGCGGAGCCAGAATGACCTCTCGCGGCTGACGTCCGAACGGCGTCGCCGTTCGGACGTCAGCCGCGAGAGGTTTACTTTCCTGCAAAGAGTCCCCGGCCGCCATCCCGGCGCTCAGAGGAGCCGGGAAACCTTTCTCGCCCCACCCCTCCCGCGCCGGGCGCCCGCGACGCCAAGGGCCAGCACTCTTCCCGCGAGACTTCTGAGGACTGCGGAGCCAGAATGACCTCTCGCGGCTGACGTCCGAACGGCGTCGCCGTTCGGACGTCAGCCGCGAGAGGTTTACTTTCCTGCAAAGAGTCCCCGGCCGCCATCCCGGCGCTCAGAGGAGCCGGGAAACCTTTCTCGCCCCACCCCTCCCGCGCCGGGCGCCCGCGACGCCAAGGGCCAGCACTCTTCCCGCGAGACTTCTGAGGACTGCGGAGCCAGAATGACCTCTCGCGGCTGACGTCCGACGGCGTCGCCGCACGAGGTTTACTTTCCTGCAAAGAGTCCCCGGCCGCCATCCCGGCGCTCAGAGGAGCCGGGAAACCTTTCTCGCCCCACCCCTCCCGCGCCGGGCGCCCGCGACGCCAAGGGCCAGCACTCTTCCCGCGAGACTTCTGAGGACTGCGGAGCCAGAATGACCTCTCGCGGCTGACAGGTTTACTTTCCTGCAAAGAGTCCCGGCCGCCATCCCGGCGCTCAGAGGAGCCGGGAAACCTTTCTCGCCCCACCCCTCCCGCGCCGGGCGCCCGCGACGCCAAGGGCCAGCACTCTTCCCGCGAGACTTCTGAGGACTGCGGAGCCAGAATGACCTCTCGCGGCTGACAGGTTTACTTTCCTGCAAAGAGTCCCCGGCCGCCATCCCGGCGCTCAGAGGAGCCGGGAAACCTTTCTCGCCCCACCCCTCCCGCGCCGGGCGCCCGCGACGCCAAGGGCCAGCACTCTTCCCGCGAGACTTCTGAGGACTGCGGAGCCAGAATGACCTCTCGCGGCTGACGCGAGGTTTACTTTCCTGCAAAGAGTCCCCGGCCGCCATCCCGGCGCTCAGAGGAGCCGGGAAACCTTTCTCGCCCCACCCCTCCCGCGCCGGGCGCCCGCGACGCCAAGGGCCAGCACTCTTCCCGCGAGACTTCTGAGGACTGCGGAGCCAGAATGACCTCTCGCGGCTGACGTCCGAACGGCGTCGCCGTTCGGACGTCAGCCGCGAGAGGTTTACTTTCCTGCAAAGAGTCCCCGGCCGCCATCCCGGCGCTCAGAGGAGCCGGGAAACCTTTCTCGCCCCACCCCTCCCGCGCCGGGCGCCCGCGACGCCAAGGGCCAGCACTCTTCCCGCGAGACTTCTGAGGACTGCGGAGCCAGAATGACCTCTCGCGGCTGACGTCCGAACGGCGTCGCCGTTCGGACGTCAGCCGCGAGAGGTTTACTTTCCTGCAAAGAGTCCCCGGCCGCCATCCCGGCGCTCAGAGGAGCCGGGAAACCTTTCTCGCCCCACCCCTCCCGCGCCGGGCGCCCGCGACGCCAAGGGCCAGCACTCTTCCCGCGAGACTTCTGAGGACTGCGGAGCCAGAATGACCTCTCGCGGCTGACGTCCGAACGGCGTCGCCGTTCGGACGTCAGCCGCGAGAGGTTTACTTTCCTGCAAAGAGTCCCCGGCCGCCATCCCGGCGCTCAGAGGAGCCGGGAAACCTTTCTCGCCCCACCCCTCCCGCGCCGGGCGCCCGCGACGCCAAGGGCCAGCACTCTTCCCGCGAGACTTCTGAGGACTGCGGAGCCAGAATGACCTCTCGCGGCTGACGTCCGAACGGCGTCGCCGTTCGGACGTCAGCCGCGAGAGGTTTACTTTCCTGCAAAGAGTCCCCGGCCGCCATCCCGGCGCTCAGAGGAGCCGGGAAACCTTTCTCGCCCCACCCCTCCCGCGCCGGGCGCCCGCGACGCCAAGGGCCAGCACTCTTCCCGCGAGACTTCTGAGGACTGCGGAGCCAGAATGACCTCTCGCGGCTGACGCGCCGCGAGAGTTTACTTTCCTGCAAAGAGTCCCCGGCCGCCATCCCGGCGCTCAGAGGAGCCGGGAAACCTTTCTCGCCCCACCCCTCCCGCGCCGGGCGCCCGCGACGCCAAGGGCCAGCACTCTTCCCGCGAGACTTCTGAGGACTGCGGAGCCAGAATGACCTCTCGCGGCTGACGTCCGAACGGCGTCGCCGTTCGGACGTCAGCCGCGAGAGGTTTACTTTCCTGCAAAGAGTCCCCGGCCGCCATCCCGGCGCTCAGAGGAGCCGGGAAACCTTTCTCGCCCCACCCCTCCCGCGCCGGGCGCCCGCGACGCCAAGGGCCAGCACTCTTCCCGCGAGACTTCTGAGGACTGCGGAGCCAGAATGACCTCTCGCGGCTGACGTCCGAACGGCGTCGCCGTTCGGACGTCAGCCGCGAGAGGTTTACTTTCCTGCAAAGAGTCCCCGGCCGCCATCCCGGCGCTCAGAGGAGCCGGGAAACCTTTCTCGCCCCACCCCTCCCGCGCCGGGCGCCCGCGACGCCAAGGGCCAGCACTCTTCCCGCGAGACTTCTGAGGACTGCGGAGCCAGAATGACCTCTCGCGGCCGTCGGACGTCGCCGCGAGAGGTTTACTTTCCTGCAAAGAGTCCCCGGCCGCCATCCCGGCGCTCAGAGGAGCCGGGAAACCTTTCTCGCCCCACCCCTCCCGCGCCGGGCGCCCGCGACGCCAAGGGCCAGCACTCTTCCCGCGAGACTTCTGAGGACTGCGGAGCCAGAATGACCTCTCGCGGCTGACGTCCGAACGGCGTCGCCGTTCGGACGTCAGCCGCGAGAGGTTTACTTTCCTGCAAAGAGTCCCCGGCCGCCATCCCGGCGCTCAGAGGAGCCGGGAAACCTTTCTCGCCCCACCCCTCCCGCGCCGGGCGCCCGCGACGCCAAGGGCCAGCACTCTTCCCGCGAGACTTCTGAGGACTGCGGAGCCAGAATGACCTCTCGCGGCTGACGTCCGAACGGCGTCGCCGTTCGGACGTCAGCCGCGAGAGGTTTACTTTCCTGCAAAGAGTCCCCGGCCGCCATCCCGGCGCTCAGAGGAGCCGGGAAACCTTTCTCGCCCCACCCCTCCCGCGCCGGGCGCCCGCGACGCCAAGGGCCAGCACTCTTCCCGCGAGACTTCTGAGGACTGCGGAGCCAGAATGACCTCTCGCGGCTGACGTCGCCGCGAGAGGTTTACTTTCCTGCAAAGAGTCCCCGGCCGCCATCCCGGCGCTCAGAGGAGCCGGGAAACCTTTCTCGCCCCACCCCTCCCGCGCCGGGCGCCCGCGACGCCAAGGGCCAGCACTCTTCCCGCGAGACTTCTGAGGACTGCGGAGCCAGAATGACCTCTCGCGGCTGACGTCCGAACGGCGTCGCCGTTCGGACGTCAGCCGCGAGAGGTTTACTTTCCTGCAAAGAGTCCCCGGCCGCCATCCCGGCGCTCAGAGGAGCCGGGAAACCTTTCTCGCCCCACCCCTCCCGCGCCGGGCGCCCGCGACGCCAAGGGCCAGCACTCTTCCCGCGAGACTTCTGAGGACTGCGGAGCCAGAATGACCTCTCGCGGCTGACAGGTTTACTTTCCTGCAAAGAGTCCCCGGCCGCCATCCCGGCGCTCAGAGGAGCCGGGAAACCTTTCTCGCCCCACCCCTCCCGCGCCGGGCGCCCGCGACGCCAAGGGCCAGCACTCTTCCCGCGAGACTTCTGAGGACTGCGGAGCCAGAATGACCTCTCGCGGCTGACGTCCGAACGGCGTCGCCGTTCGGACGTCAGCCGCGAGAGGTTTACTTTCCTGCAAAGAGTCCCCGGCCGCCATCCCGGCGCTCAGAGGAGCCGGGAAACCTTTCTCGCCCCACCCCTCCCGCGCCGGGCGCCCGCGACGCCAAGGGCCAGCACTCTTCCCGCGAGACTTCTGAGGACTGCGGAGCCAGAATGACCTCTCGCGGCTGACGTCAGCCGCGAGAGGTTTACTTTCCTGCAAAGAGTCCCCGGCCGCCATCCCGGCGCTCAGAGGAGCCGGGAAACCTTTCTCGCCCCACCCCTCCCGCGCCGGGCGCCCGCGACGCCAAGGGCCAGCACTCTTCCCGCGAGACTTCTGAGGACTGCGGAGCCAGAATGACCTCTCGCGGCTGAGCCGCGAGGTTTACTTTCCTGCAAAGAGTCCCCGGCCGCCATCCCGGCGCTCAGAGGAGCCGGGAAACCTTTCTCGCCCCACCCCTCCCGCGCCGGGCGCCCGCGACGCCAAGGGCCAGCACTCTTCCCGCGAGACTTCTGAGGACTGCGGAGCCAGAATGACCTCTCGCGGCTGACGCAGGCGTTTACTTTCCTGCAAAGAGTCCCCGGCCGCCATCCCGGCGCTCAGAGGAGCCGGGAAACCTTTCTCGCCCCACCCCTCCCGCGCCGGGCGCCCGCGACGCCAAGGGCCAGCACTCTTCCCGCGAGACTTCTGAGGACTGCGGAGCCAGAATGACCTCTCGCGGCTGACGCGGAGGTTTACTTTCCTGCAAAGAGTCCCCGGCCGCCATCCCGGCGCTCAGAGGAGCCGGGAAACCTTTCTCGCCCCACCCCTCCCGCGCCGGGCGCCCGCGACGCCAAGGGCCAGCACTCTTCCCGCGAGACTTCTGAGGACTGCGGAGCCAGAATGACCTCTCGCGGCTGACGTCAGCCGCGAGAGGTTTACTTTCCTGCAAAGAGTCCCCGGCCGCCATCCCGGCGCTCAGAGGAGCCGGGAAACCTTTCTCGCCCCACCCCTCCCGCGCCGGGCGCCCGCGACGCCAAGGGCCAGCACTCTTCCCGCGAGACTTCTGAGGACTGCGGAGCCAGAATGACCTCTCGCGGCTGACGTCCGAACGGCGTCGCCGTTCGGACGTCAGCCGCGAGAGGTTTACTTTCCTGCAAAGAGTCCCCGGCCGCCATCCCGGCGCTCAGAGGAGCCGGGAAACCTTTCTCGCCCCAGCCCTCCCGCGCCGGGCGCCCGCGACGCCAAGGGCCAGCACTCTTCCCGCGAGACTTCTGAGGACTGCGGAGCCAGAATGACCTCTCGCGGCTGACGTCAGCGCGCCGCGAGAGGTTTACTTTCCTGCAAAGAGTCCCCGGCCGCCATCCCGGCGCTCAGAGGAGCCGGGAAACCTTTCTCGCCCCACCCCTCCCGCGCCGGGCGCCCGCGACGCCAAGGGCCAGCACTCTTCCCGCGAGACTTCTGAGGACTGCGGAGCCAGAATGACCTCTCGCGGCTGACGTCGACGCGTCGCGTCAGCGCAGGTTTACTTTCCTGCAAAGAGTCCCCGGCCGCCATCCCGGCGCTCAGAGGAGCCGGGAAACCTTTCTCGCCCCAGCCCTCCCGCGCCGGGCGCCCGCGACGCCAAGGGCCAGCACTCTTCCCGCGAGACTTCTGAGGACTGCGGAGCCAGAATGACCTCTCGCGGCTGACGTCAGCCGCGAGAGGTTTACTTTCCTGCAAAGAGTCCCCGGCCGCCATCCCGGCGCTCAGAGGAGCCGGGAAACCTTTCTCGCCCCACCCCTCCCGCGCCGGGCGCCCGCGACGCCAAGGGCCAGCACTCTTCCCGCGAGACTTCTGAGGACTGCGGAGCCAGAATGACCTCTCGCGGCTGACGTCCGAACGGCGTCGCCGTTCGGACGTCAGCCGCGAGAGGTTTACTTTCCTGCAAAGAGTCCCCGGCCGCCATCCCGGCGCTCAGAGGAGCCGGGAAACCTTTCTCGCCCCACCCCTCCCGCGCCGGGCGCCCGCGACGCCAAGGGCCAGCACTCTTCCCGCGAGACTTCTGAGGACTGCGGAGCCAGAATGACCTCTCGCGGCTGACGTCCGGACGTCGCCGCGAGAGGTTTACTTTCCTGCAAAGAGTCCCCGGCCGCCATCCCGGCGCTCAGAGGAGCCGGGAAACCTTTCTCGCCCCAGCCCTCCCGCGCCGGGCGCCCGCGACGCCAAGGGCCAGCACTCTTCCCGCGAGACTTCTGAGGACTGCGGAGCCAGAATGACCTCTCGCGGCTGACGTCCGACGGCGTCGCCGTTCGGACGTCCGCGAGGTTTACTTTCCTGCAAAGAGTCCCCGGCCGCCATCCCGGCGCTCAGAGGAGCCGGGAAACCTTTCTCGCCCCCCCCCTCCCGCGCCGGGCGCCCGCGACGCCCCGGGCCAGCACTCTTCCCGCGAGACTTCTGAGGACTGCGGAGCCAGAATGACCTCTGGGGGCTCCCTCTCAGCGGGGTCCGGGTGCGCCGGCCCAGCGCCTCCCAGCCCCCGGCTCCCGCGTCCTCGCCTCCGCTCGGGAAGGGCGGGGCTCCAGGGCCAAGACCCCGCCCCCCGCCCCACTTTCCCGCCCCGTCGACCATGGCAACCCCAGTGGGCGGGGAGCGCCACGCAGGCGGCGGCCATCTTTGTGCCGGGCGAGCGCCCCTTCCCCCGCCGCCGCGGCCGCCGCCCGGAGCGGGAGAGGCGGAGTCGCGCCAGGCTCCAAGATGGCGGCCGAGGGGGCCGGGCTACGGCGGCGCGGGAGGGACAGCGGCCGTTGGCGGGAGAGCGGGAAGGCGGGAGTCCTACAGAGTCGCCGCCGCAGCCATGCACGTCGTCAAGAGGGGCGAGCGAGCGAGCAAGCAAGCGAGCTAGCCGGGGCGGGGGGGGGAAATAAAGGTCGCCCCCACTCGTCCTCCTCCCAGGCACCGGCGGCCTGCAGCGGCCCGGGCGGGGGGAGGCCTTTGCAAGGAGCGGGGGGGGCGGGGGGCATTGCAGGACAACCCCCCCGCTGCAAGAAGCCCCACCCCCAGGGCCCCCGCTCCGCCTCTGCCCGCGCAGGCCCGCCCCTCTCCTCCCGCAGCCCCGCTCGGGGACGCAGCAGCCCCGGTTCAGACGTGACGCTGGACACGCGTGCAAACCCGCCCCGGGAAAGGGCTGATCGCCCCCTTTGGGGCCCGGGAGCAGTTTCCCTCCAGGCTGGGCTGGATCGGGGGGGGGATCCTCGGGGGAGGGTTTTTGGGTCCTCTTTCTCGGCATGGGGGGGGGTTGTGGGGGGGTCCCCCTGGGGGGGGCGGTGTTCCCTCTGAGCTGAGTGAGTGTGAGCTAGCTCGCAGTTTTCTAGCCTCTGGCTCACACATTTTTCTCTTAGCGCAGGAAGGGAGGCTCCAGAGGGAACTAATTTATGCAGCAGCCAAATTTCCCGCTCATGACTTTAATGCTAATAGGTGACAAAGTAGATTTTTGCTCACAAGACGCCACGGCTTAGAGGGAGCATTGGGGGGGGGAGCGTTTGTGAATTTCCTGCCTTATGCGGGGGGGGGGAAGGGGGTGTTGGACTAGATGACCTCGGCGGTCCCTTCCAGTGCTCCCTCTAAGCTGTGGAGTCTTGTGAGCAAAAATTCCACTCTGGGAGCCACTGGCATGAAAGTTGTGAGCGAGAGATTCGGCTGCGGCATAAATTAGTTTGCTCTTCTGGAGCCCTCCTTCCTGAGCTAAGACAAAAATGTGGGAGCCGGAGGCTAGAAAACTCTAAGTTAGCTCACACTCAGCTTAGAGGGAACACTGGTCCCTTCCCACCCTCTGATTCTATGGGTTCTGCCTGATTGCCCTTGACCTGCACGCTGGGGCATTCCTGTGTCACCGTCAAGGAGGGTTCGGCTGAATGTTGTGCTGGCACTGGGCACTTAACTGGCACCGGCCCCTGTTTTCACTTGTCATGGGTGAGCGGGAGAAAGCCAGGTTGGATCTTTCTTACAGACAGGTGCCTGCCGGTGAGTTCAGGGCTCCACTGAGACAAGCGCAGGTGTCCTGGGATCTGTGTCGGAGACCTTTGCATGTCGCTGCCGCTGGTGATGGGGGGGGTCTCTGACTTCCCCGTTGCTGGCGCTCCACTGACCTCTCTGCCTCTGCAGGACCTGGAAAGCCAGCGGAAGTCCTGCGGCGCCACTGAAAGGACTGACAAGTAGAATTGGAGGCTCTGACGCATGACTGATACCTTGCTCATCTACAAGATGCTGCAGGGCCCCCTGTTTGTGTGTCCCATTCCCGCCCCGCCCCCGATAACAGGGGTGTCCCTCTGAAATTGTTGCAGGCCAGTTTGTTATAGTGGTTAAGTGCACGGAGTCTAATCTGGGAGAACCGGGATTGATTCCCCACTCCTCCACTTGCAGCTGTTGGATGACCTTGGGCAAGCCATCGTTCTGATAAGAGCTGTCCTTGAAAAAGAGCAGTTTCTGTCAGAGCTTTCTCGCCCCACCTACCCCACAGGGTGTCTGTTGTTGGGAGGGGAAGGGAAGGGGGTTTGTAAGCTGCTCTGAGACTCCTTTGGGTAGTGAAGGGCAGGATATAAATCCTCCTCCTCTTCTTCTTCTTCTGAAGGGAGCTGTGTTGGTCTGCAATAGAAGAGCTGGATTTGAGTCTTGTCACACCATACAGTTCAACAGAACTTTCGGGATATGAGTTTTTAAGGGTCGAAGCTCTACATCTGATGAAGGGAGCTTTGATGCTTGGAAGTTTATACTCCCCCCCCCCTCAAATTTTGTTGGTGTCGAATTTATGACTGGATTAAAATCTAACTGTTCATGCTTTTAGATTCGGTTGCTGAACATCTTTGGGCTTTTCTCCCCTCCCACCCGCAATTTGCTGGGAAGGGGGACATTTCCTAGAGTTGATTTTTTCTAGACTAACTGGCACAATCAACCTATTTGCTGGTGCCCAGAGTGGGACGTGAAAGAGACCTGACCTGGAAAGAATACTCAGGGGACTGCCTGGCTTCGTTTTCTCTGGTAGCAGAGCAGTGCTGGGGGGGGGGGCGGGCTCTTTAGCCAGATCCTTCTCATGCAGTTTAAAAGTTTCCCTAGAAATAGCTGTTGTAGATTTTCTGACCTGTATGGCCGTGGTCTTGGCATTGTAGGACCTGACATTCTTTCACATATGGATTGTTTCCTGAGGTTTCCTGTTTCCTGAGGAGGTTCTTTTGCATGTGGATTGGCTGCTGACTGGCTGCTATTGTCAGATGTAGATGTAGCATTACAGATAAGATTAGAATTTCAACAGCCAATCCACAAGCAAAAGAACCTCCTCAGGAAACCTCCTCCATTAGCATGTTCACAGATAATGACTCAGCCCTACCCCACCTTCCTGAGTAGATATAAATGACCTGCCTAACATTTTTCTTCTCACCTTGACACAGAGAGTACTCCATCTTTCTGTGTTTATACCTCTGAGGATGCCAGTCACAGCTGCTGGCGAAACGTCAGGTCCTACAATGCCAAGACCACGGCCAGACAGCCTGGAATGAACTCCGGCCGTGAAAGCCTTCGACAACATATTTTCCTAGAAATAGTTGATGTTTCTCTCTCTCTCTGTCTTTGGCAGATGGCCGCCACGAGCGGGTCATGTTTGACAAGACCACCTCCCGGATCCAGAAACTCTGCTATGGTCTCAACGTAGACTTTGTGGACCCCGTAAGTTTCTTGCTGCCGCTCTTCTCATTCTCCTTCAAGAATCATTATAGTTTGGAAGAAATTTACATAAATGATAAAAGGGTTGGAACACCTTCCCTATGAAGAAAGGTTAAAACACTTAGGTCTCTTTAGCTTGGAGAAACGACAGCTGAGGGGTGACATGAACAAGGTTTATAAGATTATGAATGGGATTGAGTAGGTTGAGAAAGAAGTACTTTTCTCCCTTTCTCACAATACAAGAACTCGTGGGCACTCCGTGAAATTGCTGAGCAGTCGGGTTATAACAGATAAAAGGAAGTCCTTCTTCACCCAAAGAGTGATTAACACATGGAATTCACTGCCACAGGAGGTGGTGGCAGCTACAAGCATGGAGAGTTTCAAGAGGGAATTAGATAAACATATGGAGCAGAAGTCAGTCAGTGGCTATTAGCCACAGGGTATAGATGGGAACTCTCAGTCTGGGGCAGGCGATGCACTCTGTTCTTGGTGCTGGAGGGGGCAGTGGGAGGGCTTCTGGTGTCCTGGCCCCACTGCTGGACCTCCTGATGGCACCTGGTATTTTTGGCTGCTGTGTGACAGAGTGTTGGACTAGATGGGCCATTGGCCTGATTCAACATTGGCTTCTCTTATGTTCTTATGATAACACATAAACATTTAGGCTGCTGGGAAAGTTTTATTTATTTGACATTTATTTATTTTAAAAAAGTCTGTGCTGCCTTTCCTGATAAATAGGATCCTCAAGGCAGCAAACATTAAAGTGTTTCAATGTTAAACTAACATTTAAAATAAAGTATATATAAAATAATTTAATAAAAACACCCAAGACAGGGAGGGGGCCCCATAACCGTTATTGGGGGCCGGCCAGACCTGTTGGCGGAAGCCAACAGTAAAGGGGGGCAGGAGAAGTGATCTTGCTCTTCCTAATGACAAGGCAGCATTTGTTTCCAGAGTAATTTTTTCACATCTGAAGTTCTTTTTGGTGCCAGAGCTTCTGACTGACCCACGGTCACATCAGCAGGTGCGAGTGGAGGAGTGGGGAATCAAACCCGGTTCTCCCAGATTAGAGTCTGCGCCCTGAACCACAACACCAGACTGGCTCTCTAGCTAGTGAAGTGTCAGGAAATCGACTGCTGTGCCTTCCATTTGACGACAACATCAGATTTTGCATTCAGAGCTTGGCCCTGGGAACTTGTGTTCAAGTCCCTTTTCAGCCTAATTGAAATATCCATTCTGCGTAGTGGGAATTTAAAAAAATGCTTTGCAGCTGCTCTGAAAAACAAAAAGAGACAGCTCTTAACATTTATGGTTTATTTAAAGCATTTCTCTGCCTGTATATAATATTTAAAGCAATTAAACAAAACACATTAAAACCATGGAGGGAGGGCCAATGAAAGTTAGTGGGTGAATGCCAAACAAAACAAAAAAGTCTTTGCTGGCTGGCTGAAGAAAAAGTAAAGGGAGAGAACCAAATCTCCATGTGGGGGGGGAGTTCCAGAGTTTCAGCACCATGTCCGAGAAGCCCTTTGCATTGTGTCTTAATGGTAATACTTGATAGATTTGTAAGTTTTATTGCCAACAGACTTCTGCGTGTCATTTGCCAGGTTTCTATCGGGTATGCTTGTTCACAATCTAAATGCCATTGATTTTGGCTTTTTAGCCAGACAGTGTTCTTTTTTGTGCAAAAGAGTTTATAGTTTCTGGACCCTCCATTCTGGCCCTTTAAAATCATTTCAAATTCTGTTAGCAGGGATGAAAAAACTTGTTTATTCATAAAGGTTTGCAAAATGTTTTTAAGTTGTAAGTACCTAGACCATGGTATTTGCTCGCCAAGTTTGCTTTCAAGTTCTACTTTTTCCAATATTTTACTTTTGTGCACAAAATCTTTAAAATAATGAAAACCTGCCAGTTTCCAGTTTTTAAACACTTGTTCTTCTTTTCCCAGCAGAAACCAATGTTGGCCAGTAAACTCAGAATAATGAGGGATATCAGGTAACGGCTTATATCTATATCTATCCCAGACTGTTAGTGAAGTTTTTAAAAAATCATTTTGCATCAACACGTCTTGCCTATGTTTAGCATCAATCCAATACACTTCTGGCAATGACGAAATTTTGCAGTCTGCTTCTTATATTTGCTGCCAGCTTAATTTGTCCTGAGACTGTAATAATCTTACGATATTAGAGATTATGGCAGCTTCATAATATATCTTCAAATCTGGAAAGTGTAGTCCTCCATCTTTTGCTTTCTGTCGTCAGGTGTTGAATTTTATTCTAGGTTTTTTGTAACCCCAAAAGAAACCAACCAAATGTTTTTGCCATTTGAATAGGTAGTGCCCTAAATAAAAATAAAAATTTAGGCAGTACAAAGCATTTAAGAATATTGATTTTATCTGCCCAAGTAAAATTATGTTTTTTCCATTGCTCAAAGTTTTTTTTTGTACTCTTAACCACCTCCAAGAAATTATACTTCAATAAATCCTTTAAATCGTTAGGAATAATTACACCCAAACACCTCCAGCAATCGCTTGTCCACTTAAATGGGAATGTTAATTTTAGAAACTGTGTTTTTATCAATATATAACGGAATTATTTTGGATTTGTTAATATTTATCTTTAATCCCGTTATAGTTTGTAACTCTATAAAATCTTCTGAAGTGCTTCCAGTGATTTTCCTGGGTTTGACAAGTACATTAACAAGTCATCTGCATTCGTACTATTAAGATGTTCTTGGCCTCCAATATTCACTCCTGTAACCTCTGGGCATGCTCCTATAATGTCCGCCAGAGGTTCGGTAGCTATGGCAAATAGCAAGGGTGACAGGGGACAACCCTATCATGTACCTCTGCTCATTTTGATGGTTCTACTCATTGTATTTTCCACTCGAATTCTTGAAATAGGGTTATTATAAATACAACTTATAGCATTTAGAAATTGCTCACCAAAACCCATATGGGATAATAACATTTTTAAATATTCAATACTTACACTATCAAAAGCCTTTTCTAAATCAACAGTGAACAAAATTATAGAATTCTGGGGTGAATCCGTCCCCTCCCTGTCGGTAGCGGGTGCGCGCCACCGTAAAGAATGAATGCAGAGCCGTGAGCTGAAAGCTATGTACAGATTTATTTACAGAGCTGGAGCTTACTTACAATTTTATTACACAGAAGGACAAAGTGCTGCGCTGCAACCAGTCTCTCTGGGAGAGAGAGAGCTACTGGACACTAAACACATATATACACAGTGCCAGCCAATCACTAGACACTTTGTCTAATTAGCAGAATATGCTGAGTCAGGCTGCCTGGCTGATGCAACATTTATCACCTGACTAGCTACATCTGTCAAGTAGATGGAACTGATCTATTCTGACTGCTGACAATCTTGCCAGCTTCATATATACATTATGCTGACACTCCCGGGGCTGTATTTGATTTTAGATGTTTAATGGCCTCATGTCTTTCTTTTTCTGCAATATTTTGGTGTAAAAAGGCTTTATGTGTTTCAGATAGTGATTTAGAAATACCATATTTCTGGGGAAAAAATCAATTGTGTTCTCTGAAGAGTCGTTAGCAGTGTATAGTTTTTCATAAAAATTAGCAAAACATGTTGCTATTTCTGAACCTGTCTTCCTTTCGCGCGGGATCTCAGCTCCCTGTTCTTCACACAGACACATTCCTGCCCCTTTTCCTCGGCTGGGTTCTGTTCTTGCCCAAGAGCTCAGGCCTGTCCAAGAGACACCTACAAGACAGCCAGTTTGGTGTTGTGGTTAAGTGCGCGGACTCTAATCTGGGAGGACCGGGTTTGCTTCCCCACTCCTCCACTTGCACCTGCTGGTGTGACCTTGGGTCAGTCACAAGCTCTGGCACAGCTGTTCTTGAAAAAGAGCCGTTTCTGTCAGAAGTTCTCTCATCCCCACCTACCTCACAGGGTGTCTGTTGTGGGGAAAGGAGTTTATAAGCCGCTCTGAGACTCTTTTGGGTAGTGAAGGGCAGGGTATAGATCCAATCTCCTCCTCCTCCTCCTCCTCCTCCTTCTTCTACAAGGATCAAGGGGTCACCCATCCCTCTTGTCCTTTTGGGGTTTTCCTGAAGAATTAGCCCGGAGGACAGACAGAGCCAATGTAATGAGAGGCTTAGCTTGTTAATATCCTTAAAGAGCCGAACAGAGACACTTGAATTTCCCAAAGAACCACGAAGGCATATGTAAAAACAACTTGGTTTGTACTACAGAAAAATAATACTAAACTTGGTCTACAAACCCTTTTGTTCTGATCCACCAGAACAATTCCCGTTTGTCTCCTGACCATGTGCAGGTTTGTGATGCTCAGGGGTCTCTCTCCAGTCTCTCTGATTTCCCATGTGACCGTCTGTTTCTCTCCTTCCCCCCCCCCCAACAAAGAAGCCCCTCTCCATAGCCAAGTGACTGAAGGCATCTCTACACCATCAGGGGTGACCCAAGAGGAGGGGAGAGAGATGGAAGAGCAGAACCCAGAAGGACCTGGGACGGGCAGGACAGCAAGGAAAGGCCCCCATCCCACCCAAGCTGGTAGTGGAGCTGAATTCTGGGAAACCCCGGTGCCAGAGATCAACTCTCAGCTCACTGCAGTTCCAGAGGTATATTGCCAACACTTCTGGCAAGTCCGCTATGGTGAGGCTGGTGGGCCCCGAGAGGTTTGCAGCCAGCTCCACGGACTTTGCAGCCTCTGGCTGAAACCGGAGAGGCACACCAAGAAGCAGATCCTGGACCTGGTGACCCTGGAGCAGTTCCTGACTCTCCTGCCCCAGGAAATGCAGGGCTGGGTCCGAGGATCAGTCCAGGTAGGTGAGATGGGGGGGGCAGACTGGGTCCCTCCTCCTTTCTCGGTGGGGGGGGCTTTTGCTACTGCAGTTTCCACAGGATGTCCGGGCAAGAGACCCTCTGAACGCCGTTCCCTTTCTCCCCACCATCCCTTCCCAGACTGTTCCCTTCCCGTGTGCCATCTCTGCCTGGCGTGATCTCTGACGAGGGAATCCGCTTTTTCCTCCAGGGTCCCTTTTCCTTTGAGGAGGTGGCCGTCTCTTTCACGGAGGCCGAATGGGCCCTGCTGGATCCGGGACAAAGAGCTCTGCACAGGGAAGTCATGCTGGATAACTATGGGAACGTGGCCTTTCTGGGTAAGGGTCTTTCCTAGGTGCCAGAGGTGTGAAATTGCTGCCTTTGGGATGAGGCATGAATCAAAATATTGAACAGCAGCACACGGTTTTGAGGCCTGTCCCACTCCCTGGGGAGGGGCTGGGGCTCCCTGGCAGAGCCTCCGCTTGGCACGCAGGAGGCCCCAGTTAGAAGGATCAGGAAGGAGGTGACGTGGAAGACCTCTGCCTGAGACCCTGGAGGAGCCGCTGCCGGACGGAGTGGACAAGACGGACTTCAACGGACGGACGGGGGGTCTGATTCTGTGGAAGGCAGCTTCCTGTGCTGTCCGTGTGGGTGTGTCCTTGCCCAGGGGCACAAGAGAGGGCAGTGTTATGCCCATCACCCGTGCCAGGGAAGGCGTCTCCCTGCCTGAGGCAAAAGAGGGGGGGATGAGAGGCCCTCAGAAAGACTCTGGAAGGGGCCAGATCCTCATTTCTCTTCTCTGTGGTCAGCCTTCACCACACACCCTTCTCCCTGGGTGGGGTCCCAAACGCCCGCTCTGCCTTTAACCTGGAAAGGGTCCTTCAAGAGCCACGGCCTGGGTCCCCCGGGGCCACCACTCCTTGTACCCGGGCAGCACCCAGTTCAGAGGGTCCACGAGGAGGGGGCACACAAGGAAAGCAGAACCCTTCTAAAAATCTAAAAAGTAGGACATCTCTAAACAGTATAGTTTCTGCAACTTAGTGGCAGAAAAACAAGAAAAGCCAGCCGTTCTGCCTAATACATGAAATACTTGAAGACGGGCGGCCGTGTTTCTCTGTCTGCAGCTGCAGAGAAGAGCCAGAGTCCAGGAGCCCCTTCAAGGCTAAGAAAACGGGTGGGAGGGGAGGAGCTTTCGGGAGTCCCTGCAGTCACTTCTCCGGATGCTTCTTGAACTCTCATCCCGCTCCTTCCCTACAAGGAGGGCTCAGGGCACCTTCCGACAATAGCTGAAGAAGTGAGCACAGACTCACGAAAGCTCCTCCTCTGCCACGTATTTGGTTAGTCGTTAAGGGGCTGATGAAATATTTGGCATCAGACGGCACCTCTTGTTGCAGTGTTAAGTATTCCAGCTGTAGCCTAAGTTACTCCTCCTAAGACTGTTCATCATGATGAAGCAAGAACCTAACAAGGCCTACTAGCATGGCATGAGCATACAGTCAGTCTGGCTTCCCTCTGCTGTATACCCGTATTATACTTTCTGCCTCTCGATGGTCAGGTGGTCCTAAAGGCCCAATCAAGTGTCCTTCCTGACGGAATTTTCCAGAGGCTGTCAGCCCCCTCCTAATCCTCCCTCCCTCCTGTTCACACCACTGCTTACAGGTCCTCACGATTAACGAATGGCCACAGTCTGGAGTCTGGCCTTGAAAAAGATCAGGATGTTAATTGCAGGGAGACTCAAATCACAAAGACCTGCAAGTCAGACCAGTCCACTTAATAGTCGTGTGAACCCTTGGGGGAAGAAGGGTGCTTTGCCTCACAGACCCATTCCCCTTAAACTGATTGGGATTGTGGGCTTCGATATTGACTGTTGTTCCATCCTTCTAAAAGAATATTTACTCTTCAATTTCTTTCCTTCCCTATATAAGAATGATAAATTTCTCTCTTTCTCTCTCTCTCTGCAAAACAAGCTAGAAGTATAAGAGAGACTGTGGTGGAGACAGACAATGGCCTCACAGCCAAAGAAAGGCTGGAGAGTTCCTCAAGAGGATCCCAAGATCATATCTGCTTCCCAGATGAGCTGCCTGAGAGTGAGTATCCTTCAGGGTTACGTCAAGGGAACAGGCAAAGAATAGCCGTGGGGGATTTCTGATTCAGTTCTGAGCAGCATTTGGTTCGGGACAGTCATACAGCCTGCTGGGTAAGGAGGCAGGGAAGCCTTTTGGGGCCCTGAAATCTGGAGGCTCAGAAACGCCTTCAACTCAAGAACTTAGCTGTGGTGCTTGAGGGAGTGAGGTATCCCTAAATACTCAATATTCTCTGGGGAAAGTTGGGAGGGGGTTAAGATCACCCAAGCCAAAGGGCTGTCAGTCCTTTCCTATTGCCTTTGGACCTTACCAGCCCTCCCAGGTGCTAACAGGATCTCTCTCTGTGTTCCAGCAGACGATGATCAGAGGAATGAGGAGGGTGAGGAACTTCATCAGCAAAGGCCAGATAGAGTTAAAAATGAAGACATGAAAGAAAACATCTGGAATCAAGGAGAACCAAAGAGAAAGAAAGGGGGCCGTATGGTTGAGAAGCAAGATGGAAGAAAGGGTCTTGTATATTTTCCAAAGCACAGGATAATGAAGGCAAGGAAATTGATTCGATGTGGAAAGTACTTCAGAAACAGAGCACAGCACCAAAGAATGCACAGAGGAGAGAAAACCTTTGAATGCTCACAGTGTGGAAAGAGATTCAGTCACAGTGGCAGTCTTCAATTGCACCGAAGAATCCACACAGGGGAGAAACCTTTTCAATGCTCAGAGTGTGGAAAGAGATTCAGTCAGAGTGGCAGTCTTCAGAAGCATCAGAGAACCCACACAGGGGAAAAACCTTATGAATGCTCAGAATGTGGAAAGAGATTCAGTCACAGTGGCACACTTCAACAGCATCAGAGAACCCACACAGGGGAGAAACCTTTTGAGTGCTCAGAGTGTGGAAAGAAATTCAGTCAGAGTGGCCATCTTCAGAAGCATCAGAGAACCCACACAGGGGAGAAACCTTTTGAATGCTCAGTGTGTGGAAAGAGATTCAACAGGAGTGAGTTTCTTCAACAGCATCAGAGAACCCACACAGGGGAGAAACCTTTTGAATGCTTACAGTGTGGAAAGAAATTCAGACAGAGCGGCAGTCTTCAATTGCACCTAAGAATCCACACAGGGGAGAAACCTTTTGAATGCTCAGAGTGTGGAAAGAGATTCAATCAGAGTGGCTATCTTCAATTGCACCAAAGAACCCACACAGGGGAGAAGCTTTTTGAATGCTCAGAATGTGGAAAGAGATTCCGTTTCAGTGGCACACTTCAACAGCACAAAAGAACCCACACAGGGGAGAAACCTTTTGAATGCTCAGAATGTGGAAAGAGATTCCGTCACATTGGCACTCTTCAGAAGCACCAGAGAACCCACACTGGGGAGAAGCCTTTTGAATGCTCAGAGTGTGGAAGGAGATTCAGTTGGAGGCAGAGTCTTCAGGATCATCAGAGAACCCACACAGGGGAGAAACCTTTTGAATGCTTAGAGTGTGGAAAGAAATTCACTCAGAGTGGCCATCTTCAAATGCATCAAAGAACCCACACAGAGGAGAAACCTTTTGAATGCTTACAGTGTGGAAAGAAATTTATACACAGTGGCAGTCTTCAGGAGCATCAGAGAACCCACACAGGAGAGAAACCTTTTGAATGCTCAGTATGTGGAAAGAGATTCCGTCACAGTGGCACACTTCGAGACCACCGGAGAACCCACACAGGGGAGAAACCTTTTGAATGCTCAGAGTGTGGAAAGAGATTCAGTCAGAGTGGCCATCTTCAGAGGCATCAGAGAATCCACACAGGGGAGACACCTTTTCAATGCTCAGAGTGTGGAAAGAAATTCAGTCAGAGTGGCAGTCTTCAGGCGCATCAGAGAACCCACACAGGGGAGAAACCTTTTGAATGCTCAGAATGTGGAAAGAGATTCAGTCACATTGGCCATCTTCAAGGGCACCAAAGAACTCACACAGGGGAGAAACCTTTTGAATGCTCAGAGTGTGGAAAGAGATTCAGTAAGAGTGGCCATCTTCAGAAGCATCAGAGAACCCACACAGGGGAGAAACCTTTTGAATGCTCAGTGTGTGGTAAGCGATTCAGCAGGAGTGACTTTCTTCAACAGCATCAGAGAACCCACACAGGGGAGAAACCTTTTCAATGCTCAGAGTGTGGAAAGAGATTCAGTCAGAGTGGCAGTCTTCAGAAGCATCAGAGAACCCACACAGGGGAAAAACCTTATGAATGCTCAGAATGTGGAAAGAGATTCAGTCACAGTGGCACACTTCAACAGCATCAGAGAACCCACACAGGGGAGAAACCTTTTGAGTGCTCAGAGTGTGGAAAGAAATTCAGTCAGAGTGGCCATCTTCAGAAGCATCAGAGAACCCACACAGGGGAGAAACCTTTTGAATGCTCAGTGTGTGGAAAGAGATTCAACAGGAGTGAGTTTCTTCAACAGCATCAGAGAACCCACACAGGGGAGAAACCTTTTGAATGCTTACAGTGTGGAAAGAAATTCAGACAGAGCGGCAGTCTTCAATTGCACCTAAGAATCCACACAGGGGAGAAACCTTTTGAATGCTCAGAGTGTGGAAAGAGATTCAATCAGAGTGGCTATCTTCAATTGCACCAAAGAACCCACACAGGGGAGAAGCTTTTTGAATGCTCAGAATGTGGAAAGAGATTCCGTTTCAGTGGCACACTTCAACAGCACAAAAGAACCCACACAGGGAGAAACCTTTTGAATGCTCAGAATGTGGAAAGAGATTCCGTCACATTGGCACTCTTCAGAAGCACCAGAGAACCCACACTGGGGAGAAGCCTTTTGAATGCTCAGAGTGTGGAAGGAGATTCAGTTGGAGGCAGAGTCTTCAGGATCATCAGAGAACCCACACAGGGGAGAAACCTTTTGAATGCTTAGAGTGTGGAAAGAAATTCACTCAGAGTGGCCATCTTCAAATGCATCAAAGAACCCACACAGAGGAGAAACCTTTTGAATGCTTACAGTGTGGAAAGAAATTTATACACAGTGGCAGTCTTCAGGAGCATCAGAGAACCCACACAGGAGAGAAACCTTTTGAATGCTCAGTATGTGGAAAGAGATTCCGTCACAGTGGCACACTTCGAGACCACCGGAGAACCCACACAGGGGAGAAACCTTTTGAATGCTCAGAGTGTGGAAAGAGATTCAGTCAGAGTGGCCATCTTCAGAGGCATCAGAGAATCCACACAGGGGAGACACCTTTTCAATGCTCAGAGTGTGGAAAGAAATTCAGTCAGAGTGGCAGTCTTCAGGCGCATCAGAGAACCCACACAGGGGAGAAACCTTTTGAATGCTCAGAATGTGGAAAGAGATTCAGTCACATTGGCCATCTTCAAGGGCACCAAAGAACTCACACAGGGGAGAAACCTTTTGAATGCTCAGAGTGTGGAAAGAGATTCAGTAAGAGTGGCCATCTTCAGAAGCATCAGAGAACCCACACAGGGGAGAAACCTTTTGAATGCTCAGTGTGTGGTAAGCGATTCAGCAGGAGTGACTTTCTTCAACAGCATCAGAGAACCCACACAGGGGAGAAACCTTTTGAATGCTTACAGTGTGGAAAGAAATTCAGTCGCAGTGGCACTCTTCAACTCCATCAGAGAACCCACACAGGGGAGAAACCTTTTGAATGCTTACAGTGTGGAAAGAAATTCAGTCGCAGTGGCACTCTTCAACTCCATCAGAGAACCCACACAGGGGAGAAACCCTTTGAATGCTCAGAGTGTGGAAAGAGATTCAGTCAGAGTGGCAGTCTTCAGGAGCACCAGAGAACCCACAGAGGGGAAAGGAGTTTTAATGCTACGAGTGTGAAAAGAGATTCAGTCTGAGTTGTCGTCTTCAACCCACGTGGAAGAAATATGTTGAATGTCCAATTCAAATGTGGAAAGGATGACCTTTTTAGTGGTAGCTCTCCTCTGTGAAACTTGCTACTTCAGATTATCTGCCAATCTAACTCTGACATCTACAAAACTGACAAAAACATTTCCTTTCCCAAATACTGTGAGGAAATCGACAAGCTGAAGTTAATAGATACATACAGCCTCTCTGCCACTGGCGTAAACATAGTGTGGCCATCCAGCATCCTCCAGTCACTAACATTTTTACCTGACAACCAGTTCTCGAGAGGCATAACCCAACCCTAATCCCTCCCCAGTCCAGCCTGCTGTGAGCTTTTTGGGGGGTTGTCACCACCTTGAATCCCAAAGAGTTCTGGCAATAGGATTTATTTGGGTTGAAAGGAAGAACTCGTGTCCCCCAACCCAACAACACAGTAAGTTCTTGGGGGTCAGAACCCCCCCCCCGAATATTGTCCTGTATTGTGGAAATGGAACGGTATCTATGGAGTTGGCAGGTGAACCTTGTGGGATGCAGATTTCCAAGTTGCCTTCTCCACCCACTCCCCAGGTTCTCCCAGAGAGAATCAGGAAGGAGAAGTAAAATTCCCTCCTCCTCTGACACCCCCCCCCACGCCATGAGCCAGAGATTACCTGGATTAACCCCTGGTCCAAGGCTTCCTCCCCACCTCTGACTCTTCAGAGGTCCCCCTGAATTCTCCCTTGGAGGTATTGCATTTATGCAGCAGGCTGAGAAATTTCATCTCATTACTTCAGTTTGGAAAGGTGTCTACTTGAAGGTTACTAATAGGCCTCAAGGAGGGAGAAAGAATCCTTCCTCTTTCCCAGAGGCTTCGTGTGTGGAAATGGGCAGCTGAAGGGATAATAACATCCCAGAAATCCTCTGTTAAAGGGAGTTAACACTTTTCCCCGTCAGGCAGCTGGCAACACTAGTTTAAGTATTTCCTTATGAATCAGAGAAAACAAAACTCATCTACAGGAGGGGTGTCAAACTTAAGGCTCATGGGCTGGTGCCGGCCCACCCGTGGCTTTAATCTGGCCTGTGGGTCTTCCCCCCCCCCCGCCTCCCTCTCCCCTGCCTCTCCTCACCCTTTGATGTTGGAGCCTGCGGAAGTTCCCAGCTCCCTCACCTCAGTTGGAAGTTTTTCTTGGCTTGCAAAGTTGCAAAGAAAATGCGGAATGGGTTTTCTGTTAAGGTCTCTGCATCCAGATAGACTACTCTGGGACTGTTTCTAGTGATAGTAACAGTGCTCTGGGACTGGAATGCCCTGCCCCAGAGTAGAATGACCGTCCCTAGCAATAGAATCGGTGTTCTGGGACTGGAATGACACGGCACAGAGTGGAATGACAGCCTCTGGGAGTAGCAGTGGCAGCTTTCTGGGAATGGAATTCCACTCTAGGAATGGAACTCCATTCCCAGAACACTTCTGCTACTCCCAGGGACTGTCATTTCCCTCCGGTGGCTGTCTTTCCTGTCCTAAGTAGTCTACCTGGGACCAGAGACCTTAATGGAAAATACTGTTATGTCCTGAAACCAGGGGCTGGTGCCAGCCAGAGGCAGCCAAGCTTCAGTCCTGAAGACAATAGGGACTAGGCTCCTGAATTCCCAAGTAAGGAGCTAATAGGGACTTTGGCGGGAAGTTTGAACTCACCAATGGAACAACAGGCTGTCTCCCCCTCAAAGTATATAGTTGGCTACCCGGCCATTGGTTTGTGTTTATTTATGTAAGTACCAATAAACGCGTCTTCGCCTATGTCGTGGTCCGAGTCCTGATGTACGGAACCCAAAACTTTACAGTGGCGACGAGGATGGGATTCTGCTGAATCGGGCCTGAATTGCAGCGCCGAGCCTCGCTCCAACCAACGCCGCGCCACATCGCTCCCGAGCACCGAGCAACGCCCCGCATCCCAGACACCGCTCCCGCAAAGTGATCGAGTCATGGCCGCCGCTCACGGAAGCCTCAACAAGTTCGATCCATCACACCCCGAAGTGTGGGACTCATGGACGGACCAGCTGATGTGCTACGTCAAACTAAATGGGTTCACCAATGTGGGAGAAAGAAGAGCCCTCCACCTGGGTTCCTGTGGGACCGACACAGTTTGGCTCGCCAAGAGTCTCCTGGTCACCCGGGCCATCCTGGAGTGTTCGTTTGAGGAGATAATGGAAGCCCTCAACAATGGGTTCATAAGATGATGAAAGAAATAATAAGAAACAATGTTCCATTTACCCCAGAGATATTGCTGCTGAATATATTTCTGAAAGATTTTGATAAAGCAGATAGATATTTGACCGCTTACGTCGACAGCTGCGAGGATCTTGTATCCCAAATACTGGGAAACAATGGAGATACCATCAAGGCGTGAGTATGTGAATAAACTTTTTGAAACGGCAGAGAATGACAGACTGACTTTAGAGATGAGAGCCGGTGCAGAGTGGACCTTTCAAAAAACATGGAAGAGATTTTATGAATGGTATAATGTAAGCGCGAATGGAGATTAAACGATGTGATTTGAGAACACAGAAAGGACAAACCTGGTCTGAATATAGAAAACTGGAGGGAAAAAATAGTTAACTGAAGAAGGAATAAGAAATAAGTCTCTTGGAATACGTGTTACATGTAGTAGTTTAGTGTATGTTACGTATGTGTATGTTTGTATGTCTGTAGTGCATATTGAAAAATAATAAAAGTATACCTTAGGGTACTTTAAAAAAGCCGACCTTCCTAGCTAGACGGCCGAGTTCCAGAGTAACCTCATCAGACACATCTGATCAGCCCCTTCCACCTGGCGACAAACGGCCAGGCCGAAAGGATGGTCCGTATGGCCAAGGAAGCCCTGCGCCAAATAGCGGACAGGGACTGGGAGTTCTGGCTTGCCCGATTCCTCTTGATGCAGAGGACAACCCCAAACCTGGTCTCCAGCCAGAGCCCAGCGGAGCTGCTGATGGGCCGCCACCCAGCCACCCTCTTGGACCAGTTCCACCCCGACCGTGCACCCAATCCCCGGAAGTTAGTCGAGGACAGGGAAGCACCAAGGGGTTCTTCCCCGGAGAACCCGTCTATTTTACAAACTTCGGGACGGGTCCTCCATGGGTGGCCGATCGTATCATTAAACCTACCGGCTCAGTGTCTTATGGGGTCGTCACAGATGGGGACCAACTGCTATGAAAGCAGGTCGACCAATTTCGTTGGTGACAAACACCGGAAGCAGGGGGGCCCTCGCCACAAACCGACATCCCAGAGGTCCCCAACCAGGCAGCCGAAGAGCAACCTGCAACCTCGGAGGGGTGGGAGAGCCTTCCCCAAGAAGAAGAAAGTCTGGCTGCAGAAGACTCTGAGACCCTGCCGCTGCCACAGCAACAGCCACCTCGACTCCGGTTCCCGCTTCGCACCCCGACAGGTCCGACCTGGCCCCGGTGCCAGCCCCCAGGAGGTCTCTCAGGGAGTGCAGGCCTCCTCCTATCTGAAAGACTACGTCACCTGGGGAGGGACGAAACCATGGAGGGAGGGATGTTATGTCCCAAGACTAGGGGCTGGCGCCAGCCAGAGGCAACCAACCTTCAATCCTGAAGGCAATAGGGACTAGGCTCCTGAACCTCCCAAGTAAGGAGCTAATAGGGACCTTGGCGGGAAGTTTGAAGTTGCCAATAGAACAACGGGACGTCCCTCCCTCAATGCATATAGTTGGCCACCCGGCTGTTGGTTTGTGTTATGTAAAAGTACCAATAAACGCATCTTCGCCTATGTCGTGGTCAGAGTCCTGATGTATGGAACCCAGTACTTTCCAAATACATTCCACATTTTCTTTGCAACTTTGTCTGTGCTGCATTGTATTTCAATAGAGCGGAACTCAAGTAGTTTCACTTTCCAGTGCTTATATGGTAGCTGAACCTGTTGCTTGCTGAAGTTGTCTCCTTACAAAGAAACAGTTGATGTTTTGAGCCAGTTTGTCTCTTCTGAATGGACCTGAGAACGGGTGCCTGAGTGGGTACTCTGACCTGGGAACCCACAGCCAATTGGGGGACGTAAGACAGAAGAGCTGCTGCCACTCTGGGAAACCTGGGGGTGGGATGGGGGAGAAGCTTGCAGTGCCCGGCCATTTCATGTTTTCCTTGTTTCAGAGCATTTTATATTTTTAGTTTCTGCTGTGATCCTTGTGCTTTCTCTTTACGTTTTATTTTTAAAATTGCATTGCCTAATCCCACTGATCCCCTACCCTTCCATTTTAGGCAGGTATCTCTTAAAGGGAGGAGGAGGTTTGGGAAGTGTCAGTTATCAAAGACTGTTCAATAAATAAAATATCAAAAGAGTTTTAAGCATGTTTGTATTTTAAGTAAGGAAATAATATATTTAATTGTGTTTGTGTCCTTTATAAAGTTCATATCTCTGCTACCTGGCATTATATTTTATGACACACATGGCCCATCCCCTCGAAGTCCCATTTAGGTCAGACTGTCAAGTAAACCTGTCATGTCCTGGTATGCGGGAGGAGTCCTGCTGCCTCCTTCCTTTCCTCTGAAGTTTTCACGCAGCCTCTTATCAGGTCCCTGACCTTGCTTCAGCTGCTGGAGCCTCGCTGGGAACTGTAATGGTTCCTAGTATGTTTTGCTTCTTTGCCCGCTTAGCCCACTTAGGTTCCCGCGGGCGCGAACTGTATCCATTGGCTTTGGCTGAAGAGGGGGGGGTGTTTGAATGTAGTATAATCCAGTAGGAGCTGCTGTACCTAGTCATTACAGACACAGAGAATGTACATGTGTCTTTAGTAGTTCAGTCGCACAGTCGAGTCCGACTCATCGCGACCCCAGATCACGCCAGGCCCTCCTGTCTTCCGCTGTCCTCTGAAGTTTGCTCAATTTCATGTTTGTTGCATCGATGACACTGTCTAACCATCTCATCCTTTGCCGTCCCCTTCTTCTTTGACCTCCGACCTTTCCCAGCATCAGGGTCGTCTCCAGTGAGTGCTCCCTTCTCATTGGGTGGCCAAAGTATTTGAGCTTCAACTTTAGGATCTGGCCTTCCAGTCAGGGTTGATTTCTTTTAGGATTGACTGATTTGATCTCCTTGCAGTCCAAGGGATTCTCAAGAGTCTTCTCCAGCACCATAGTTCAAAAGAATCTATTCTTCGTCGCTCGGCCTTCCTTATAGTCCAACTCTTGCAGCCATACATTACTACGGGGAATACCATTGCTTTGACCATGTGGACTATTGTTGGCAGGGTGATGTCTCTGCTTTTTATCATGCTGTTTAGGTTTGCCATCGCTTTCCTCCCAAGGAGCAGGCGTCTTTTCATTTCATGGCTGCAGTCACCATCTGCAGTGATCTGGGATCCCAGGAACGTGAAGTCTGTCACTACTTCTACGACTTCCCCTTCTATTTGCCAAGGAGTGATAGAGCCAGATGCCATGATCTTAGTTTTTTTGATGTTGAGCTTCAAGCCCACTTTTGTGCTCTCCTCTTTCACCCTGATCAAGAGGCTCTTCAGGTCCTCTTCACTTTCTGCCATCAGAGTGGTATCGTCTGCATATCTGAGGTTATTGATCTTTTCCCCAGCAATCTTAACTCCAGCTTGTGATTCATCCAGGCCAGCATTTCGCATGATGTACTCTGCATATAAATTAAATGAGCAAGGTGACAATATGCATCCTTGTTGTACTCCTTTTCCTATGCTAAACCAATCCGTTGTTCCATATCTGGTTCTAACTGTTGCTTCTTGACCCTTATACAGGTTTCTCAGAAGACATGCGAGGTGGTCCGGTACTCCCATCTCTTTAAGAACCTGCCTTAGTTTATTGTGATCCACACAATCAAAGGCTTTAGCATAGTCAATGAAGCAGAAGTAGATGTTTTTCTGATACTCTCTTGCTTTCTCAATAATCCAGCGGATGTTGGCAATTTGATCTCTAGTTCCTCTACCTCTTTGAAACCCAGCTTGTACTTCTGGCAGTTCTCTATCCACGTACTGTTGGAGCCTAGCTTGTAGGATCTTGAGCATGACCTTGCTAGCGTGTGAAATGAGTGCAATTGTGCATAGTTTGAACATTCATTATACAGGGATTATTAGGAAGGGAACTGAAAACAAATCAGCCAGTATCATCATGCCCCTGTATAAATCATTGGTGCGACCTCATTTGGAGTACTGTGTACAGTTCTGGTCGCCACATCTCAAAAAGGATATTATAGCATTGGAAAAAGTGCAGAGAAGGGCAACTGGAATGATCAAAGGGTTGGAACACCTTCCCTGTGAAGAAAGGGGAGCCTGGGCCGCGCAGACTGCCTGGGTGGGCGGTGTCCTCCCTCCCCTCTCTCGCTCTCTCTCTCTTTCGGTTCCCTTTCCCCGGTGCAGGGCAGGAAGGGCGGTGCGTGCAGAGAAAACCCCGCCCGGCCTGCGCCCCCCCCCGCTCCTCCTCCGCCTCCATCCGTGCGGGCGTGGCCAGGAGGCGGCAGTGCCAGTGCCGGGGGGGGGGCGTGAAGGGGGTCGTCGAGTGCCGCGGAGCACCCCCTCCCTCCCTCCCTCGCCCGACTCCTGCTGGGGGGGAGGCGCCGTTCCTGCCGGGCCTCCTTCGGCGAGGAGGACCAAGCCAGCCGCAGCCCGAGGACGTGGGGGCGCCTCCTCCGCCGCCCAGCTCAGGGCCGTAGCAGCCGGGCAGCCCTCCTCGCTGGACTCCTGCAGCGGGGCCGGGAACCAGGTTCGAGTCCAGGGCCGCCTTCGGGACCGACCGAGCCGAATTCCGGGCAGAAGCGCTCTCCCTCTCTCGCGCGCCCGCACGGCTCTTCTTCTTCTTCTTCTTCTTCTCCTTCCCCGGGCGCCTGCCGAGAGAGGAGGGCTGGCCGGAGCGGGGCTTGGGCGGAGGTGGGAGCGGGCGGAGGAGGAGGAGGAGGGGAGGGGCGTCCTTGGGGCTGCCCCCCACCCCCCCACCCCCGCGACTGGGCGGCCGGGCTGCCCCCCGGCTCCCGCTCCGGCTGAAGGCGTGTCCAGCGCCCCCCCCCCGCTCCCGTGCGTCCACAGCCCCCCGGGCCGCCAGTCCGGAAAGGAGCCCTTTTGCCCCCTGCAAGGAGGAGGCTCCGGAAAGGGCCGCGCCGCCCTCCGCCAAGGGCTCCGGGGCGGCTTCTGCGGGAGCGGGGGGGGAGCTAAACTCTCCCTGCAGGTTTTGTGGGCGGCGGCGGCGGCGGCCTGGACCTCCCCCCCCTCCCTCCCCGCCGAGGTCAGCGCAGGGACGCTTGTCCTGCAGGCACCGGAGGAGTGGGAAGCTCTCCTGGGAAAGCTCTCCTGAGGGCAGCCAAACAGTATAAGAAGTAAGTGGGTGTGTTGCTGACTCGGGATTTGGAAATTCCCGGAGATTTGGGAGTGGATTTTGGGAAGGGTGGCGTTTGGGACCGCAGCGGGTGGGGGATCGTGCCTCAAATCCCACCCTCTGAAGTTGTCATTTTCTCCAAGACAACTAATTCCAGGGGATCTCCTGGCCCTACCTGGAGGTTGGCAAGCCTAGTCTGCGCATGCCCATACCGCCTGTCCTGAGACTGGGCTTTCCCTCCGACTGAGAGCCAGCGTGGAATGGTAGGTTACAATGGTGAGTGTGTCAGACTAAGAAGGGGGAGGCCCGGGTTCAAATCTCTCCACCATGAATCTGGCAGCCTGTTGCACTTCACAGGACGGTTGTGCGGACAAATAAAACCAACGCTTGTGGTCCCCCAGGCCGCTGGCCCGCTTCAGCTGCGCCTTCGCCACCCGTGCATCCCACCCTGCTTGAAACGGGATGGATTTTAACGGGGATCGATTTTTTAAAATAGTTTTATATTTTTGAGATTTTTTTAAAAAAATTGTTTTGTTTTCATTGTTTACATGCTGTTCGCTGCCCCAAATCCCACTCAGGGGAAAGGGAGCGGGATATAGATTTGATAAATAGATAGATAGACAGATAAAAATGAGGGTGGGCGGGAATGCTCTCTGGAGAAAAAAAGTAGGGGATCCTCTCCATCCTCCTGTCAATGGTTTAGAAAGAAGCCCTTTCCTCTTCCTCATTTGTGCAAAGGGCGGTTAGAATCCAGGCCTGGGAGAACGAGGAGAAGAGGCAGGGGTTAACTGGCAAAGCCGTGGGCCACCATCCAGCCTCTGATTCCGGCGCCCTGGTCCCCAAGTGTGCTGGGCCAAAGGGGAGGGAAGGAATTTCTCCAGCAGGAGGAAAAGGGGAAGAAAACAGTGTTCCTGCCTTCCAAGGGGGCTTCCAGAGCTCCTCCTCTCTCCCCCTCCCCAGCTGGAAGAGCCTCCCTCTCCTTTTTCGCCAGCCTCTGCGATTTCTCACCTTCTGGGTCTTCCCGGCCTCTCAGCGTTCATCCCAACCCCCCTCCCTTGGGTGTCATTTTTCTGGAAGGATGGGACTCAAAGCAAGTGTGGCGACTGTGTGGGCAGAAAGATGCAGGGCTTTGGACTTTGGGGGCACACTTTGGGTGCAGCTCCCCCTCCCTAGCCCCCCTCCCCTGCCCTTTCCCCCTTCCCCAGCAACAGCGGACTTTTGGGTGGGGGGAAACTGGCAGTAGGTCCATTGCTCTGGGCTCTGATCAGGATGACCCGGGCCAGTCCGATCTCATTGGAGCCTGGAAGCTAAGCTTGTGAAAATCCTTAAAAGCACCAAACAGAGACACTTAACTTTCCCAAAGAATCGTAGAGGCATATCTGAAACAGCTTGGTTTGTAATTTATGTATTTATTTATTTATTATTCGATTTATATCCCACCCTCCCCAAATGGGCTCAGGGCGGCCAGCAATTAGGTCACAATGCTGAGATTAAACAATAGGCCCAAAGCCATGCTTAAAACAACACAAAACAGTCCAATAATACATAAAGTGCAGGTGCTCTAGATGTCACTACAATCCTCACTTCCAAGATGATATTGAACCTGGTCTACAAACCCTTTTGTTCTGATCCACCAGGGCAATTCTGGTGTGTCTCCTGAGCACGTGAAGGTCTGTGATGCTCAGGGGTGTCTCTCCATTCCCTCTGATTTCCCATGTGACTGTCTGTGTCTCTCCTTCTCCCCCCAGAGAGAAGCCAAGCGACTGAAAGCATCTCTACACCATCAGGGGTGACCCAAGAGAGGGGGAGAGAGATGGATGAGCAGAACCCGGAAGGACCTGGGACTGGCAAGACAGCGAGGAAAGGCGCCCATCCCACCCCAGCTGGGAGTGCTGCTGAATTCTGGGAAGGCCCGGTGCCAGAGATCCACTCGCATCTCACTGCAGTCCCAGACGTTCATTGCCGACACTTCCGGCAGTTCCGCTACCGTGAGGCCGGTGGGCCCCGAGAGGTTTGCAGCCAGCTCCATGGACTTTGCAGCCACTGGCTGAAGCTGGAGAGGCACACCAAGAAGCAGATCCTGGACCTGGTGACCCTGGAGCAGTTCCTGACTCTCCTGCCCCGGGAAATGCAGGGCTGGGTCAGAGGATGTGGGCCGGAGACCAGTTCCCAGGCGGTGGCCCTGGCCGAAGGTTTCCTCCTGAGTCAGGCAGAGGAGGAGAGGCAGGCAGAACAGGTGAGGGGGGATTCCCTCCCGGTATCTCCAATTCAAGCCACGATATCTGGCCTTATCCAGAGACTTTCTTATCCCTCCAGGTCTGCTGATGGGAGGGTGCAGAGTCTGGGAGTGGGGCAGGATCCATTCCTTGTTCTCCTTTCCATTCCATCTCTTACCCCTCTCCCTCGCTGCTGTTTCAGACGTGGGCACCATCCCTGGAGACAGGAGCTACATTCCCTGAGGCGGAAGGAGCCTCCTTGGACAAAGGGCAGAGGGTGCAGGCCGTGGAGCGTGCCCAAGATGCCATCTCCAGGGGTAAGGAGGACTCGGTGTGCCAGGGTGTGATTGGGGCACACTGTGAATTTGATGGGTAGAGAGTTCAGAAATATCCGTTCACACAACACCGAGTTAATTTGCAGCACTCAATGTCCACTAACTGTGATGCCTCTAAAAGGAGATTGGACAAATTCTTGGAGGGCAATTCCTTCCATTAATTTCAATGTTCATATCTTACCTTCCTTCCATAAGAGGAACTCAGGGTGGCTCAGAAGAGAAAAGGTAAAAAAACCTCAGCAGAGCTCTTCAATCTGGTGCGTAAAGGGAGCCTCCACCTTCTGGGGCAGCAGAGCTCTGAAATCCAGTTTCTAAGATCCAATTCCAAGCAGGGAACAGAGTGTTGGAGGTGTGAAATGCTAGAGGAACTTCAGGAAGGGGATTCTTGGAGATCTCCAGGAAACAGCTCTTTGACCTGCCCTGGCCAGGTCAGTGGGAAGAGAAACAGAGATGATAAAAACTCCTTGCTGTAGGAAGGAGGTCTCTTCTCCTGGGGTGCAGAGTCCATGAACGCACACAGACCTCTCCAGAGGGAAGGCAGCCATTGACCATGTGCTCGCCTGAAGGGCTGGAGCAAACTTCAAGGTAATGGGGACTTTGTAGACATCTAGAACACTGGGCAGTGGGAATCACAGAGGCCAGGCCTCAGAGCTTGGAAAGGAAACTGGGACTCCTGGTCCTCCCAGTGGGCAATTCCTTACAGAGGTCAGGTGTTGGTGGCAGGTTCCTGGAGGGAGAGGGGAAAAAGGCCGTCCAGGGAGTGGGAACCCCTTCACGTGCAGGGTTGAATAGGGCCTGTAGGCCAGAGCACAACATGCCACACAGCGTTATCTCCACCTCCCTCTTTCCCTACCCCCAGGCCAGGCTCATAGGCACCTGGTGCTTCTCTTCTGCCTCTGTCAGAATTTAATAAAAAGTCTTGAAGAAATTGTTTGTTTGTTTGTTTATTCAATGTATATCCTGCTCCTTTCCCGCAAGCAGGGCTCAGGGTGGCTTCCAACAACTGAGGGTGCTGCCAGGGCAAGGTTTCAAACTCCCGGGAAGGGCGTGTGTGTGTGAAGCCGGGAACAAAAAGGCAAAGGCCCTTCCTTCCTCCTTTGTCTCAGAAACAGGCAGGGAAGACATGCTGCTGAGCCGTCCTCTCTTCAGAGAAGTGGAAACAGCGGCTGCTCCTCCATTCCAGGTAGGAGAGATGAGCGGGGGGGGGGGGGTGGACAGCCTTTTGCTCCTGCAGTTTCTACAAGGTGGTCGGGCGAGAGACCCTCTGAACGCCGTTCCCTTTCCCCCCCCAACCATCCCTTCCCAGACTGCTCCCTTCCCGCGTGCCATCTCTGCCTGGTGTGATCTCTGACGCGGGAATCCGCTTTTTCCGCCAGGGTCCCTTTTCCTTTGAGGAGGTGGCCGTCTCTTTCACGGAGGCCGAATGGGCCCTGCTGGATCCGGGACAAAGAGCTCTGCACAGGGAAGTCATGCGGGAGAACTATGGGAACGTGGCCTTTCTGGGTAAGGGGCGCCAAAGGTGCGATTGGGTTGAGGCATGAATCAAAATATTGAACAGCAACACGCTGTTTTGAAGCCTGTCCCACTGCTTGGGGAGGGGCTGTGGCTCCCTGGGAGACCCTCTGCTTGGCATGCAGGAGGCCCCAAGTTCAATCCCCAGCATCTCCAGTCAAAGGATCAGGAAGGACAGGGCTCTTTTGGGGCAGGAACGCACAGGAGTGGAGTTCCAGCTGGCTTCCGAGTTGGCCACGCCCAGTCCTCTCTGTTCAGGCTATATCCTATATCCTGCATCCATACAACCATTGAAGATTTAACTACTTCATCTTGCATTACATCATGTAGTAAAAAATTATACAACTTTTGAATCAGCTTATCGGAGGTTGATAGCCATATTTTGTCTAAATCTGTTTTTGAACTATAAAAAATCATTGTTTTATCTTTAGTAAATCTTGATTGCAGTTCTGAAATCTCCCACCATAAAGTATCCTTTATGGTTAAGGGAACAGGCAAGGAATAGCCGTGGGCAGTGTTCCCTCTAAGGTGAGTTAGTGTGAGCTAGCTCACAGTTTTTAGCCTCCAGCTCACAGATTTTTGTCTTGGCTCAGGAAGGATGGCTCCAGAGCTAACTAATTTATCAGTAGCCAAATTGGTCACTCACAACTTTAATGCCAGTAGCTCACAAAGTAGAATTTTTGCTCACAAGACTCTACAACTTAGAGGGAACATTGGCCGTGGGGGATTTCTGATTCACTTCTGAGCAGCATTTGGTTTGGGACAGTCATACAGCCCACTGGGTAAGGCTGGAGAGAGGCCTTCTGGGGCCCTGAAATCTGGAGGCTTGGAAACTCCCTCTGGGCAGGAACTCAGCTGTGGCTCTTGAGGGGGGTGAGGTATCCTTAAGATATTCTGGCGAAAGGTGGATGGATGGTTAAGATCAGCCAAGCCGGATGAGGCCAAAGCGCCGTCAGTCCTTTCTTACCACAGTCACGTAGATGCCTTTGGACCTTATCAGCCCCTCCCCAGGTGCTAACAGGATCTCTCTATTTATTCCAGCAGAGGATGATCAGAGGAATGAGGAGGGTGAGGAACTTCACCAGCAAAGTCCAGGTAGCATTAAAAATGAAGACTTGAAAGAAACAATCAGGAATCAAGGCAAACCAAAGAGCAAGAAAGGCGGCCGTATGGTTGAGAAGCAAAATGGAAGAAAGTGTGATGTATATTTCCCAAAGCATGGGATAATGAAGACAAGTAAATCCATACAGTGTGGAAAGTACTTCAGAAATCCATCACAGCTCCTTGTGCACCAAAGAATACACAGAGGGAAGAAACCTTTTGAATGCTCACAGTGCGGAAAGAGATTCAGTCACAGTGGCAATCTTCAGTGGCACAAAAGAACTCACACAGGGGAGAAACCGTTCGAATGCTCACCGTGTGGAAAGAGATTTAGTCACAGTGGCACTCTTCAACAGCATCAGAGAACTCAGAAAAGGGAGAAATCTTTTGAATGCTCAGAGTGCAGAAAGAAATTCAGTCGGAGTGACCATCTTCAATTGCACCAAAGAACCCACACAGGGGAGAAGCCTTTTGAATGCTCAGTGTGTGGAAAGAAATTCAGTCGGAGTGACCATCTTCATCAGCATCAAAGAACCCACACAGGGGAGAAACCTTTTGAATGCTCAGTGTGTGGAAAGAAATTCAGTCATAAAGGGCGTCTTCAGTTGCACCAAAGAACCCATACAGGGGAGAAACCTTTTGAATGCTCAGAGTGTGGAAAGAGATTCCGTCAGAGTGGCCATCTTCTAGAGCATCACAGAACCCACACAAGGGAGAAACCCTTTGAATGCTCAGTGTGTGGAAAGAGATTCAGTCAGAGTGGCTATTGTCAATGGCATCAGAGAACTCATACAGGGGAAAAACCTTTTCAATGCTCAGTGTGTGGAAAGAAATTCAATAGGAGTCTCAATCTTCAACAACATCAGAGAACCCACACAGGGGAGAAAACATTTGAATGCTCAGAGTGTGGAAAGAGATTCAGTCAGTGTCGCCATCTTCAAGAGCATCAGAGAACCCACACAAGGGAGAAACCCTTTGCATGCTCTGTGTGTGGAAAGAGATTCAGTCAGAGTGGCTATCGTCAATGGCATCAGAGAACTCATACAGGGGAAAAACATTTTCAGTGCTCAGTGTGTGGAAAGAAATTCAATAGGAATCTCAATCTTCAACAACATCAGAGAACTCACACAGGGGAGAAACCCTTTGAATGCTCAGAGTGTGGAAAGAGATTCAGTCACAGTGTCACTCTTAAGCGGCACCAAAGAACCCACACAGGTGAGAAACCTTTTGAATGTTCAGTGTGTGGAAAAAGATTCAGTCATAGTGGCAATCTTCAGTTGCACCAAAGAACCTACACAGGAGAGAAACCCTTTGAATGCTCAGAATGTGGAAAGAGGTTCAGTCATAATGGCTATCTTCAACACCACCAACGAACCCACACAGGGGAGAAACCTTTTGAATGCTCAGTGTGTGGAAAGAGATTCAGTCACAGTGGCAATCTTCAGAAGCACCAAAGAACCCACACAGGGGAGAAACCCTTTGAATGCTCAGAATGTGGAAAGAGATTCAGTCAGAGTTGCCAACTTCAACACCACCAAAGAACCCACTCAGGGGAGAAACCTTTTGAATGCTCAGAATGTGGAAAGGGATTCAGTCACAGTAGCAATCTTCAGAAGCACCAAAGAACCCACACAGGGGAGAAGCCTTTTGAATGCTCAGAGTGTGGAAAGAGATTCAGTCAGAGTGGTAGTCTTCAACTGCATCAGAGAACCCATGGAGGGAAAAAGCTTTTATATGCACAAAGTGTTGAAAGAGATTGATTTTGATTTCTCATCTTCAACAGGAGCTAAGAACCCACATGGAAGAAACATCTTGAGTGCTCAGACCTTTTTGGTGGTTGCTCTCCCCTGTGAAACTTACTACTTCAGATTGTCTGCCAATTCTTTTTCACATCTACCAAACTAGCAAAAACATTTCCTTTTCCAAATCCTGTGAGGAAATCGACAGGTTGAGGCTAACAGATAGCTACAGTGTCTCCGCTAGTGTCGTAAACATTGTGTGACCAGGCAGCATACTTCATTTGCAAACATTTTTATCTGACAACCAGTTCTAGAGAGGTATTGCCCAACCCTAATCCCTTTCCAGTCCAGCCTGCTGTGACCTTTTTTTGCTTCTCTCCATGAAGAAGAGGAAGAAGAAGAAGATTTGATTTATACCTTGCCCTTCACTCAGAGTCTCAGAGCGGCTTACAAACTCCTTTCCCTTCCCCTCCCCACAACAGATACCCCGTGAGGTAGATGGGGCTGAGAGAGCTCTTTCCAGAATTGTCCTTGAGAGAACAGCTCTGACAGAACTATGGCTTGCCCAAGGTCATCCAGCAGCTGCAAGTGGAGGAGTGGGGAATCAAATCCAGTTCTCCCAGTTCAGAGTCTACACACTAAACCACTACATCAATGAGTTCTGACAATAGGATTTATTTGGGTTGAAAT
>JAPDNY010000002.1:2960507-3042786 GCA_029375565.1 Gekko gecko | reverse complement strand
GCATCTCTACGCAGTCAGAGATTACCCAAGAGAAAGGGAAGGAGATGGAAGAGCAGGACCCAGAAGGACCTGGAACTGGTGAGACAGCAAGCAAAGGCCCCCGTCCCACCCAAGCTGGGAGTGGTTTTGAATTCTGGGGAAAGCCTGGTGCCAGAGGTCCATTATCAGGTCACCGCGATCTCAGGTGTACATTGCCAACGCTTTCGGCAGTTCCACTACCATGAGGCTGATGGGCCCCGAGAGGTTTGCAGCCAGCTCCATCGACTTTGCAACCACTGGCTAAAGCCGGAGAGGCACTCCAAGAAGCAGATCCTGGACCTGGTGATCCTGGAGCAGTTCCTGGCCATCCTGCCCCGGGAAATGCAGTGCTGGGTCAGAGAATGTGGGCCAGAGACCAGTTCCCAGGCGGTGGCCCTGGCCGAAGGTTTCCTCCTGAGTCAGGCAGAGCAGGTAGGAGGATTTCCTCCAGATATGTCCAATTTAAGCAATGATGTCTGGCCTTATCCTAAAGTTTACCTGAGAGATACTCGTCCGAGACGTAATAATCCAAATGGGAGATTTAACAGCCTCCTTGAGCAGCCTCTTCTACTAGAGAATTTCTTCTCCCTCCATGTAACAACTCACCAGTTCTGCTGATGGAAGGGTGCAGAGTCTGGGAGTGGGGCAGGATCCATTACTCGGTCTCTTTTCCATCCCATGTCTTACCCCTCTCCCTCGCTGCTGTTTCAGATGTGGGAACCATCTGTGAAGAGAGAAGCTACATTCCCCGAGGCAGAACGAACTTCCTTGGAGGAAGGGCAGAGGGCGCAGGCTCAGGAGCATGCCCAAGTTGCCCTCTCCTGTGGTAAGGACTCGTTTTGCCTGTATACAATTGGGGTGCCTGGGTTTTGGGCCGAATGTGATGGTGATGTGTCATGTGTTGTCATTTCCACCACCCGTCTCCCCCTGCCCAGCCCTGCCCCAAGGGCCCAGCCATCAGGAGAATGGGATTCCTGGGCCTTTGGTCTGATCCATCAGGGCTGCTGTGACCTTTGGAACTCCAGACTTCACAGGGCACATTTCAAGTCTCACAGAAGCCTGAAATATGCTGGCAGCATTTATGGCTCCCGAGGCTCATGGGTTCCTTCTCTTCTGCCTCTCCCAGAATTTAGTAAGAATTGTAAAAGAATGTGTTGACTGTACACAGGGCAAAGTTTCAAACTCCTGGGAAGAGAGTGCATGAAGCAGGAAGAAACAAGCCTATGGAATAGGAAGTCACAACAAACACCCTCCCTCCCTCCCTCCCTCCTTTCTCTTCCTAACAGGCAGTGGAGAGATGCTGTTGAGTCATCGTCTTCTTGGAGGTGTGGAAACGGCTGCTTCACCTCCAGTCCAGGTAGGGGAGATGAGCGGGGGACAGCCTGGGTCACCCCTCCTTTCTCAGCGGTGCTTTTGCTCCTGCAGTTTCTACAAGGTATCCAGGGGAGAGAAGCTCTGAAAGCCACTCCCTTTACCTGTGCCCGGCCAGTTGTGTTGTACCATCCCAGACCACTCCAATATAACAACAATAATAATAAATAATGCTCCCTTCCCGTGTCGCAATCTCTGCTTGGGATGATCTCTGACGAGGGAATCTGCTTTTTCTTTCAGGCTCCATTTTCCTTTGAGGAGGTGTCTGTCTCTTTCACCCCTGCAGAGTGGGCCCTGCTGGATACGGACCAGAGAACTCTCTACAGGGAAGTCATGCTGGAGAACTATGGGAACGTAATCTCTCTGGGTAAGAATCGGTCACACGGGCCAAAGGTGTGAATTGCTGCCCCTGGGATGATGCATGAATCAAGCTATAAAACAGCAATACACCCTTTTGAGGCCTTTCCGCCTACTTACCGAGGGGCGACTGAGGCCAGTGTTGTGGCCATCCCCCAAGCCAGAGAAGTGCCCTGGCCTGTGGCAAAAGCTGGGGATGAGAGACTCTCAGAAACACTCTGGAAAGGGCCAGATCCTCATTTCTCTATTGCTAATTTTTAGCACACACCCTTCCCCCGGGATGGGATTATAAACATCCACTTTAAGTGTGACCTGGAAATGATCTTGTCAAGAACCCAGTCCAGGGGGTTCACGAAGAGCCTGCACACAAGTAAAGCAGACACCCCTTTTAAAAATATATAAAGGTTTATTAAGGATTTTAAAATAAGACAGCAGTAAACAGCACAGTTCTTGCACCTCAGCAACAGAGAAACAAGTAAAGCTAACTGTTCTATCTAATACATGCAAGACCTGGTATTAGATGACACCTCTTGTCTCAGCATAAGTATTCCAGCTGTAGCCCAAGTTACTCTACATGAAACTATCAAGGCCTACTAGCGTGGCGTGAGCATAAAGTTAGCATGGCTTCCCTCTGGTCTATACCGGGATTATACTTTCTCCCTTTCTAGGGTCAGGGAGTCCAAATGACCCAATCAAGGGTCTTCCCTCAGCACCCTCCCAATCCCCCTCCCTCCTGGTTACACAGCTGGATAGAGAGCATTACAGTAGTCCAGTCTCAAGGTGACCATCGCATGGATCATTGTTGGCAAGTTGTTGCATTCAAGGAAGGGAACCAACTGCCTAATTAGCTGGAGGTGGTAAAGGCTGATTTGGCAGTGGCTACCACCTGGGCCTCCATTGTTAGTGAGGCATCCAGGAGCACTCCCAAGCTCTAACCTCTGGTGCTGGCACCAATGGCGGCCCATCGAAGGTCGGAAGTAGTATCCCTGTCCTTGGGCCACCCCTGCTCAGGCACAGGATCTCCATCTTCATCGGATTCAATTTCATTTGGCTCAGTCTGAGCTAACCAGCCATGGCTTGCAACGCCAGTCCAGATCTTCCAGTGTAGAGTCAGACTGGCTGCCCGACAACAGATAGAGCTGGATGTCATACGTATACTGGTGACATCCCAGCCCATGCCTTCAGGCAATCTGGGCAAGGGGCTGCATGTAGATGTTAAATAACATTGGGAACAACACCGCCCCTTGGGTGTTTCACAAATCAGTGGGTGCCTTTGGGATAGCTGCTCCTCTAGCGACACCCTTTGTCCCCAACCCTGAAGGAAGGAAGCCAGCCATTTCAAGGCAGGCCCCTGGACTCCAGTGTCGGCGAGGTAGTGGATCAGTAATTGATGGTCGACTGTGTCAAAGGCTACCAACAGTTCCAACAGCAGCAACATTGCCAATCCACCCCAACCCAGATACCTCTGGAGGTCATCCATGAGGGTGACCAGTGCCGTCTCTGTCCCATGGCCTGGACGGAAACTGGACTGGAAAGGATCTAGAATGGAACTGTCATCCAAAAGGCTGTGAAGCTGAATTGCCACAGCCCTCCGCAACTCCTGGGTAAACCAAGGAGCCAGCCTAGAGTGAGGGCGCAAAGGGTGTTGGGATGCAATGTCATCTATGACTTCTGAAAGTCAGCGGTGCCAGTTCTCCACAAACTCATCTAACGAGCTGCCAGGGGGCATCGGATCCCACAGGGCCATTTGAAGCCACATAGGGTCCATTTGGCTCCGCGGGCGAGTTGAAATCTGCTTGCCGCCGAAACAGGGTCAGAGTGAAACATTCAGATGGGCCTTCAGGGCATGATGGTCTGACTGGCGCTGCTAAGGCACTGACCCGGTCCACCGTGACCCTGCCACGAAGATCAGATTGAGCGTGTGTCCAGCCTGGTGAGTGGGAATCATTACATATTGGGAGAGTCCCAATGCCACCACAGTTGACACTAGGTCCATCGCCTGAGTGGAGGCCACATCGTCTGCGTGGACATTGAAATCATGCAGGACAATCAGTCTAGGGTGTTCCAGTGTCCAGCCCGACACAGTCTCCATCAAGGATGGCAGGCTGCTGGCCGGTTCTTTTTTCATCAAAAAACCAAAGAGAAAGTAAAAGCAAAGAAAAGTCTTACCTTACAGTAATTATGTTTTGTTGTTATAATTATTACTTTATGTTTGGTTTTTAATACGTTTTTGCTGTTTTGCTGTTTTATTATCTGCAGTATGTGATTATTTTTAAAAGGGAATCTTTTTTTTAACCTTAAATTTTGTACAATAATGAAAACATTGCCCTCTATGCATAAAAAATTGAATAAAAAGGTGTGCAATCCTTTTATCTGGGTGGTGGCAGCTACAAGCATGGACGGCTTCAAAAAGGAATTAGATGAGCATATGGAGCAGAGGTCCATCAGTGGCTACTAGCCACAAGGTATAGATAGGGACTCTGGGGCAAATGATTCTTCTTGGTGCTTGGGAGGGGTCAACAGTGGGAAGGCTTCTAGTGTCCTGGCCCCACTGGTGGACCTCCTGATGGCACCTGGTATTTTTGGCTACTGTGTGACAGAGTGTTGGACTGGATGGGCCTTTGGCCTGATCCAACATTGGCGTCTCTTATGTTCTTATGTTCACATCTAACTATGGGGCTGACTATAGGGATGGTTGAAGCCAGATAATGATCATTTTTAATGAAGTCCTAGTTTTACATTTAAAATGCTAGCTTATTAGTAGGCTGACATTAAGTTCTTCAGTAATTTGTCAGTATTTGATCAGGTTTTTTTGGAATTTTGGTCTGTAAAATCGGTACTTTTGACCCTCTGACTAGTTTCCACCCCTGTTACACAATTGGATACAGTTTCTCACAATTAACGAATTACCATATTCTGGAGTCTGGCCTTGAAAAAGATAAGGATGTTAGCCGCAGGGAGAGTCAAATCACAAACATCTGCAAGTCACACCAGGCCACTTCATAATCACGCTAACCCTTGAGGGGAACTAGAGTACCATGCCTCACAGATCTGTCCCCCTTATACTGGTTGGGATTGTGGGCTTTGGTCCTGATGATGGTTCCGTACTCCTGAATTTTTGTTCTTCCCATATAAGAATTAGCTCTCTTTCTCTCTCCCCTCCGAAAGACGCTGGAAGTATAAGCGAGACTTTGGTGAAAGACAGCCATGTATCTGAAGAAAGGCTAGAGAGTTTCTCAAAAGGATCCCAAGGGCATATTTCCTTCCCAAATGAGCTAGCTGAGAGTGAGTATCCTTCACGGTTATGTCAAGGGAACAGGTGAGGAATAGCCATGGGGGGTGGTATTCACTTCTGAGCAACGTTTGGTTTGGCGCAATCATACAGCCGTCTGGGTAAGGAGGGAGGGAGGCTTTCTGGGAACTCGGATTTGGAGGCTCAGAAACTTCCTCTGGGCCAGAGCTCAGCTGTGGCTCTTGAGGGGGTGTGACGGATCCTTAAAAACTTGATATTCTGGGGAAAGGCAGAGGGGTGGTTAAGACCAGGCAAGCTGGAGGAGGCCAAAGCACCATCAGCCCTTTCCTCTTGCAGTGCCATGGATGCCTTTGGGCCTGACCAGCCCTCCCCGTTGTTAATGGGATCTCTCTCTTTATTCCAGCACAGAATGATCAGAGGAATGAGGAGGGTGAGAAACTTGATCAGCAATTGCCAGATAGAGTTAAAAATGAAGACGTGAAACGAAACGTCTGGAATCAAGGCAGCTGTATGGTTGAGAAGAGAGAAGTAGGAAAGAGTACTGTACATTTTCTAAAGCACAGGATAATGAAAGCAAGTACATCCATTCAGCGTGGAAAGTGCTTCAAAAATGGAAAGCGTTTCAGTCAGAGTGGCCATCTGCACCAAAGAATCCAAAGAGGAGAGAAACCTTTCGAATGCTCAGAGTGTAGAAAGAGATTCAGTAAGAGTAGCCATCTTCAACAACACCAAAGAACCCACACAGGGGAGAAACCTTTTCAATGCTCTGAGTGTGGAAAGAGATTCAGTAACAGTAGCCATCTTCACCAGCACCAAAGAACCCACACAGGGAGAAACCTTTTGAATGCTCAGAGTGTGGAAAGAGATTCAGTCGGAGTGGCAATCTTCAATATCATCAAAGGACCCACACAGGGAGAAACCTTTTGAATGCTCAGAATGTGGAAAGAGATTCCGTGACAGTAGCACTCTTCAACGGCACCAAAGAACCCACACAGGGGAGAAACCCTCTGAATGCTCTGAGTGTGGAAAGAGATTCTGTGACAGTGGCACTCTTCGACGGCACCAAAGAACCCATACAGGGGAGAAACCTTTTCAATGCTCCGAGTGTGGGAAGAGATTCAGTGACAGTAGCCATCTTCACCAGCACCAAAGAACCCATACAGGAGAGAAGCCCTTTGAATGCTCTGAGTGTGGAAAGAGATTCCGTGAAAGTAGCACTCTTCAACAGCACCAAAGAACCCACACAGGTGAGAAACCTTTCGAATGCTCGGAGTGTAGAAAGAGATTCAGTAAGAGTAGCCATCTTCACCAGCACCAAAAAACCCACACAGGGGAGAAACCTTTCGAATGCTCGGAATGTAGAAAGAGATTCATTCACAGTGGCAGTCTCCAGTTGCATCAAAGAACCCACACAGGGGAGAAACCTTTCGAATGCCCAGAATGTAGAAAGAGATTCATTCACAGTGGCAGTCTCAAACTGCATCAAAGAACCCACACAGGGGAGAAACCTTTGAATGCTCTGAGTGTGGAAAGCGATTCAATGACGGTAGCACTCTTCGACGGCACCAAAGAACCCATTCAGGTGAGAAACCCTTTGAATGTTCTGAGTGTGGAAAGAGATTCCGTGACAGTAGCAATCTTCGACAGCACCAAAGAACCCACATAGGGGAAAAACCTTTCGAATGCTCAGAATGTAGAAAGAGATTCATTCACAGTGGCAGTTTCAAACTGCATCAAAGAACCCACACAGGGAGAAACCGTTTGAATGCTCTGACTGTGGAAAGCAATTCAATGACGGTAGCACTCTTCGACAGCACCAAAGAACCCATACAGGTGAGAAACCCTTTGAATGCTCTGAGTGTGGAAAGAGATTCCGTGACAGTAGCAATCTTCGACGGCACCAAAGAACCCACATAGGGGAAAAACCTTTCGAATGCTCAGAATGTAGAAAGAGATTCATTCACAGTGGCAGTTTCAAACTGCATCAAAGAACCCACACAGGGAGAAAGCGTTTGAATGCTCTGACTGTGGAAAGCAATTCATTGACGGTAGCACTCTTCGACAGCACCAAAGAACCCATACAGGTGAGAAACCCTTTGAATGCTCTGAGTGTGGAAAGAGATTCCGTGACAGTAGCACTCTTCAACGGCACCAAAGAACCCACACGGGAGAAACCCTCTGAATGCTCAGAATGTAGAAAGAGATTCATTCACAGTGGCAGTCTCCAACTGCATCAAAGAACCCACACGGGAGAAACCTTTTGAATGCTCTGAGTGTGGAAAGAGATTCCGTGACAGTAGCACTCTTCGACAGCACCAAAGAACCCACACAGGTGAGAAACCTTTCGAATGCTCGGAGTGTAGAAAGAGATTCAGTAAGAGTAGCCATCTTCACCAGCACCAAAAAACCCACACAGGGGAGAAACCTTTCGAATGCTCGGAATGTAGAAAGAGATTCATTCACAGTGGCAGTTTCAAACTGCATCAAAGAACCCACACAGGGGAGAAACTGTTTGAATGCTCTGAGTGTGGAAAGTGATTCAATGACGGTAGCACTCTTCGACGGCACCAAAGAACCCATACAGGTGAGAAACCCTTTGAATGCTCTGAGTGTGGAAAGAGATTCCGTGACAGTGGCATTCTTCAACGGCACCAAAAAACCCACAAAGGAGAAACCTTTCGAATGCTCAGAATGTAGAAAGAGATTCATTCACAGTGGCAGTCTCAAACTGCATCAAAGAACCCACATGGGGAGAAACTTTTTGAATGCTCTGAGTGTGGAAAGCGATTCAGTGACAGTAGCACTCTTTGACGGCACCAAAGAACAGAAACCTTTTCAATGCTCTGAGTGTGAAAAGGGGTTCAGTCAGAGAGGCTATCTTCAACAGCATCTAAGAACCCACACAAGGAGAAACCATGGAGCAGGTGCAGAGGAGAGCGACGAGGATAATCGGGCCTGGAGACCAAGCCCTATGAGGAAAGGCTGAGGGGCTTGGGAACGTTTAGTCTGGAGAAGAGGAGATTGAGGGGGACATGATTGTTCTCTTGAAGTACTTGAAGGGGTGTCACTTAGAGGGGGACAAAGAGCTCGTCTTGTTGGCAGCAAAGGATAGGACTCAAAATAATGGGTCTAAGTTAAGGGCAGGAAGGTACCAGCTGGATCTTACGGAAAACTTTTTTTCAGTAAGAGTTGTGCAGCAGTGGAATCAGCTGCCTAGGGAGGTGGTGAGCTCCCCCTCACTGGCCATCTTTAAGCAGTGGTTGGACTTGTCCGGGATGCTCTCAGCTGATCCTGCACGGAGCAAAGGGGGTTGGACTAGATGGCTTGTATGGCCCCTTTCAACTCCGTGATTCTATGATTCTACTGCTTAGCATGTTAAAAGGGCTTTTCTCTTATTTCACATCTAAAAGACAACCACAGACCATCTAAAGCACTGACACTATATAAACTCTTGTGGAAAGCTTGAATCTACACAGAAATCTTACCCTAACCAGGAAGAAATGTTAAAAATGCTCAGACTGTGGAAGGAACTTTAGATATGTTTTAAGCCCTCAAATACATCCCATTATCCCATATGATGCTAAAGGGACACCATACTTTTCCCCTCCAGGCAGTTGGCAACCCTAGATTACGAATTTCTTTATGGATCAGAGAAAACAAAACTCAGATAAGGAAGGGTCATAGCTCATTAACAATCATTATTTGTATCAGGAAAATCCGTGTTTTCAGTGCTTTATGGAAGTCTTCATGAGTTGGACTTCATTAAATGTGTCAAAAGATGCATGGTTTGTCTTTCTCAGTTGTGTATAAAGTTCTAAAAAAATCCTCTTCCAAATGCTTGAGACTTGCATGTTGGGTGATGACGGATGTTCATGAATGAACCCATCCCAGTTTGCCCCCATTCATGATGTGGGTCAGTTAAGTTCAAGAGCCAGAGTGTCGGGTTACGACTTGGTGGATCTGGGTTGAAATCCACAGTAGGCCTGGAAGCTCTTTGGATGCCCTTTAGCCTGTCACATTTTCAGGCCAACAGCTCTTCCTTCCTTCCTTCCTTCCTTCCTTCCTTCCTTCCTTCCTTCCTTCCTTCCTTCCTTCCTTCCTTCCTTCCTTTCCAGAGCTCCTATGATCAGGTGATCAACTCGTCTGCTAAACCTCAAAGACTAAGAAAATTTAGACTGAGATCCCCAATTGTTACGCGGCAAAAAGCTAAGGGTGAAAAGGAACAAAGACAGACACAAAATCTGGATGGATAAAAAGAAAATAAAAATAACTTCGGTCAATGTGAATGGTTTAAACGGACCTCAGAAAAGAAGAAGGATATTTCATCAACTGAAGAAATGTAAAGCGGACATACGTATATTCAAGAAACTCATATTAGGAAACAGGATGAAAAACACTTGAATTATAAGGGATTAGGTAAAGTATTTGCAGCAACGGATAAAGAGAAGAAAAAACATGCAGTGGCCACCTATATCAAAGAATATATGCAACCAGAACTTATATTTGCTTCGGAAGATAGGAGAATTCTGATGGTGATAGTTCAAAGACAAAATAAAAAAGTTTTAATAGTGAACATATATACCCCAAATCAAAATCAGGAGAAGTTCTATGGAAGGCTCTCGATGCTGATAGCTAAAGAAGATTTTCAGGAGCTTTGTTTGATTGGTGATTTTAATGCGGTTTTTGATAATAAAATAGACTGGAAGGTGAGTGCTCAGAGGAAGAAGCCAAAAGGTAATCAATTTACTAATTCACTCTCACAGATGATAGAAGAATTGCGATTAGTGGATGCTTGGAGAATAAGAAACCCTAAAGCACAACAATATACGTTCTATTTGGCGAGACATGATTCCTGGTCTAGGCTGGACATGTGTTGGATGTCATCTTCAATGGTAAGGGATTTGCAGGAGGCTGAAATTGAAGCAGGTACATTTGCTGTCCACAATCCGATAATGGTGGAGTTGCAAGGAACAAATCACATAGATAGATGGACATTGAACTCTTTATTACTTAAGGATAGTAAGGTGGTGAGAAGCCTGCAAACGGAATTTACCTTCTTTTTTAGGGAAAACACCACACCAGGTATTTCGAAACGAATGGTTTGGGATGCGTTTAAGGCCTTTGCGAGAGGACTCCTAATGAAGGAAGTGGCAAAGAAAAATAGAAAAAGAAATGAGGAATACCTTAAGCTGAAAAAAGATATACTGGAACAGGAGAGGCAAGAAATGGAGACGGGAGGAGACCTCGACAGGAAGACTAAAATTAAGAAGAAGAAGAAGAAGAGTTTGGATTTATACCCCGCCCTTCACTGCCCAAAGGTGTCTCAGAGCGGCTTACAAACTCCTTTCCCTTCCCCTCCCCACAACAGACACCCTGTGAGGTAGGTGGGGCTGAGAGAACTCTAACACAAACTGTCCTTGAGAGAACAGCTGCGCCAGAGCTTGTGACTGACCCAAGGTCACATCAGCAGGTGCAAGTGGAGGAGTGGGGAATCAAACCCGGTTCTCCCAGATAAGAGTCCGCACACTTAACCACTACACCAGACTGGCTCTCTTATAGACTTCATGTAGCTGTGGGAACAGTATTTCTTCTCATGCACAGAATGAACTGCTTATTGACAGCAGAAATGGCAAAGAAATTAAATTATGCTAAACAAAACTATTTTGAGAATGCCAACAAACCAACTAGATGGTTGGCCTATCAAGTAAGAAAGCAATCTGAAAGAACATCGATAAAATCATTGAGACATAAAGAAGGGATGGAACAAAACTGAGCCCAAGAGCTGAAGAGGATTGTGGAAGACTTTTATAAGAAACTGTATGCAATGGAGAATAGAACTAGAGAAGAGATATCCCAGTACTTGCAAGACCGGATGTCACAGAAATTCTCGGAGGAAGACCAGAAGATTCTGAATCAACCAATTACTATGATGGAGATGGTGGAGGCACTGAGAAGAGAGAATAAAGGCAAGGTACCAGGGACGGATGGTCTGCCAGTGGAATTCTATATAACTTTTGAAGAAATATTGTTCCCACAGCTACATGAAGTCTATAAGAGAACATGAGAAGGAGAGGAAGTACCGGATACATGGAGGGAAGCCCTAATTTCGTTGATACATAAACAAGCTACAGAAGGAAACGATATTAAGAATTATAGACCTATCTCCTTATTAAATGTAGATTATAAAATATTTGCCTCTCTATTGGCTGATATATTGAAGCGTGTCTTAGCAAAAATAATCCATAAAGACCAGTCAGGTTTCTTACCGAAAAGACAGATAAAGCACAATATGAGGAGACTATTGAATGTGTTAGAATATTATGAAGCTCATCCAGAAAAAGAAATGGCGATGATTTTTGTAGACGCAGAGAAGGCCTTTGATAATTTGGATTGGATGTTTATAGTAGAGACACTTAAGAGAGCCAGAGCGGGAGAATGATTCATTCAAGCAATTCAAGCAATTTACTCAAAACAGAGATCAGCAGTTATGGTAAATGGAGAACGGACTGAGCAATTCCAGATGCAGAAGGGCACGAGGCAGAGCTGTCCTCTCTCACCATCATTATATATTTTTGCGTTGGAAGTGTTAACAGAGGAGATAAGACGGAACCCAAGAGTGAAGGGGCTAAAGATCCATGGAGAACACTATAAGCTATTAGCCTACGCAAATGATCTGGCATTTATATTGGAGGAACCGAGGTCTTCAATCATGGAATTTAATAAGCTTTTGAAAGAGTACGGGAAAGTGGCAGGCTTGAAGATTAATATGGTTAAAACAAAAATCTTAACAAAGAATATGACTTTGGAGCAAAGAGAGAGCTTGCAAGAAGAGTCGGGATACAAACTTTGCGCAAAGGTGAAATATCTAGGAATTCAGCTAAAGAATAGGTGCAGCTCGCTGCAAGAAGATAACTATAGAGAGCTGTTAAAAGCAACAAAACAAGACTTGGAAAAATGGAAGAATTTGAAATTGTCTTTAATTGGAAGAATTGCCTTGATAAAGATGAACATCTTACCAAGATGGATCTTTTTGTTCCAAGTGATTCCTGTGCTGAAAAACTTGGCAATACTGAAAGAGTTAGAGCAAGTTACAACTAAGTTTGTGTGGCAGGGGAAAAGAGCACAAATTAGACTTAAAATGTTGCAAGATTCCAAAGAAAGAAGAGTGTGGGAGACCATCTGGAGGAGGTGGTTTGTGAAAACTTCTAGGTTGGTGGTGCCACTAGAAGCAGTGACTTTACCTAGGCTATATTCTGAAGATCCTCCGCAAAGATATCTGGATATGATAAATGCGAAGGGGAGCTTGAGCTGGACAAGGATATTAATTGGTGGCATAGAGCTCAGATTCAGTCAAGATATAAAAAAGATAAAACAAAGGGTTTGAGAAGTCATTAACAGATATAGAGAAAGTATTATATGAGTCGGAAGAGAAGTTTATTAAAAAATGTATGCACTGTTAACTGATTATATGATTGATGAGACGGTGAAAAATAATATGGTTCAATGGGCAACAAATTTTGGTTATAATATAGAGCTGGAACAGTGGGATAAAATATGGAAAACAAATGTGAAGATAACCAGGGCGGTTGCATATAGGGAAAATATGTATAAAATGTTTTATAGATGGTGACGCCGGATAGGTTATCAAAATATGATGAAAAATGTTCTAATAAGTGTTGGAAATGTAATGTTAAGGTGGGCTCATTTTACCATATGTGGTGAACTTGCGAGAGGGCAAAAAAATACTGGATATGGGTGCATAGATTGATGCAGACCATTATAAAAAGTATTATCTTGTTCAAGCCAGAGGTGTTACTGCTGGGAATACTTCCTAAAGAGATGCGGAGAGAAGAGAGATATTTGATAATATACATAGCAACAGCAGCTAGAATTTTATATGCGAATTATTGGCGGTCTTCGGTGGTACCAACTGAACAGGAGTTGATTGAGAAGATAATGGAAGCAGCAGAAATGGACAAATTGACTTTGATGCTGAAAGGATATGAGGAATCTGCCTTTATAAACACTTGGCAACGTTTCTATGACTGGTATGACCAGAGAGAGAAGGATGGAGAGAAGTAAAGGTGAAGGAAGAGTGTAAACTTTATGATAAATTAGAAGTGAATAAGTTAGAAAGTTAGAATTAGTGGATACAGATATAATACTTAGGTGGGTAAGGTGGGAGGAACTATAATTGAATGTGATGTGGAGAAATTTGTAACCCCCCATGAATGTTCAATGTTAGTAGTTGTGGTTGTTTGTTAGTTGTGTGTGTAGGTTGTATTGTTATGTATTTGGTGTGTTGTGTAATGCATAGTTTTGTTTTTGTTGAAAAATAATAAAAATGCCTCCTTTGGGGCGCTTTTAAAAAAAAAGAAAAGAAAGAATTTCACATCCCAAAAAATGAATGTGGAAGTTATCCTTAAAAAAATAACAACTAGGGCTCTAATTAGGCCTGAAGGGAAAAGGAAGGGTTTTTAAAGGAATATGTTCATTGGAAAATAGATTTTAAAAGTTTTCCACCTTAGAAGTAACTCATCTGATCCAAAGAAATGTTATTTGTTTTTTCTGTTGATGCTGCTAGCAATCCACTTCAATACAAAGTTGGTTATTGGGAAATCACATTCGTTTCCCCTGAAGCCCACACAAAAATTGTTGAGTAGTGTGGAAATGTATGAGGGGGTTTCTCAGGTGAAAGATCTGCAAGGGCCATCGGGGTGCCAACGTCCAGGTGGCGCCTGGAGTTCTCCCAACATTACAACTGATTTTTGGATGACAGACATCACTTCCCCTGGAGAAAACGGCAGGCTCGGAAGGCAGAATGTACGATATATCCACATTTCCCCAAGCTGGAGTTGGCAATCCCAGTGAGGGAGGAAATCCTTTCCTGAGAGCCAGCTCATCCTTTGCAAAGCTCAGGGTCTCCGGATCAGAAGAAGCCCTCCTCTTCATGTACGCCATTCTCGGAAGGAGGCTGCCCCCAAACGCCCTGGATCTAAAAGGAGAGACATACAAGCCTCTCCCACTCACCTGGCAATAGGCTAGCTGAGCCAGCCACCCCAGCAAGATGCCAAAGGCCAGCGGGGACACCTGGGGGTCTTCCATGTCTCCTGCCCACTTTCTTGACACTGGGGACCAAGACGATCCTCTTCCAAGACCACCTCTGAAATCCATTGCAGGCAGACAAGCCTCTGATTGACCAGTTTGCTCGGGGAGGGAAAGGAAAGTAGACCTGGGTTTCCAAGAAAGGGAGTGACTTCATCCTCTCCAAGACAACTGGAGAAAAAAATCCTTGCCTTGCCCGACCTTGAGGCAAGGGTGCCCCCAGTGCCCGACTGGCAAGTTTTCCTGAGCTGTCCGTGAGAGGGAGAAGAGAATCCCACAGCCTAGAGCAACTGGCTTTAAATTGATGCTGATGGCGGGGGGGGATTTATCTTGTATTGGTAGCTCTATCAGTGGCTACTGGCCATGGTGACTCAATGGAACCTCCCCACTCAGATGCAGTCAACCTCTGAATCTCAGCATTAGGAGGGATTTAAACTGCCTCCCCTCCTTGGGTTCCCCAGGCGCCCCGCAGCTGTGGGGCACCTGGGGAAGCTGATCAGAAACTGCCTTCCTTCCCTCGGGTTCCCCATGCGCCCCACAAGCCGTGGGGCACCTGGGGAAGCCGATCCTGGGAGGGAGCTGTGCTGTGCTGTGCTGTGCTGTGGGGTGTGGCCTATTATGCTAATGAGTCCCTGCTGGGGTTTTTCTACAAAAAAGCCCCGGAGTCCACCCCTTCAGAGCAGCCATTTTCTCCAGGGGAGCTGATCTCTGTCAGCTGGAGATCAGTTGTAGAAGCAGGAGAGCCTCGGGCCCCACCTGGAGGCTGGCTACCCTATATGACAACCATTGCTGAGAATGGTCCCAGCCTTCCTCCCTTCCAAGGTCTAAACGTTTATCCCGCTCCCCACCCCATGCCTTACTTCCTTCCAAGTAAACCTTCCCAGGATCTGGCTGCAGGGCTTTTCCCCTTTTTGCATACCTGAAGCCCTTCCTGTTCTCTTTCAACATTCAGAAGCCCCCCTTGTGCTGTGATTGGTGGGCGTTGGTGGTGTTTCCATGATCTTCCCTGGCACTGCGAGGCTTTGTGCACCTTGGCAACAGAGGCCTTGGACACCAGCTGGCAGCCCCAGCCCCACAACGGGAGCACATCAGCGTCTCAGGATGGGGCTGCGGTTGAACCCAAAGCAGGCAGGACTGCCCTTTCTTACTTTTTGTCCTTTCCCTAAGGAGCAGCACCCAGACCTGAACAGATGGAAGGTGGACTCCATGGCCTTGTACCCCACTGAGGTCCCTGTCCTCCCCAGGCTCCACCCACAAAACTCCAGGAGCTTCCCAGCCCGGATCTGGCAACCCTATGGCCCTGTCTAGAGTTGCCAACTCCTAGTTGGGAAATACCTGGAGATTGGAGGGGGGCAGAGCCTGGGGAATTGAGGATTTGGGGAGGGAGCTCCACAGGGTATAAGGGCATAGAGCCCACCCTCTACAGCTGCTATTTTCTCCAGGGGAACTGATCTCTGTTGTCTGCAGAGCAGCTGTAATTCTGGGAGATCTCCAGACCCCACCTGAAGGTTGGCACTCTACAACCCCATCCCCCACTAGTGGCAGGGGAATGTGGCAACTGTAGTCCACCCTCTAAAGTATCCATTGTCTCCAGGGGAACTGATCTCCCTAGTCTGGAGTTGAGCTCTAATTCCAGGGGATCCTGAGGTCCCACCTGGAGGCTGGCATCCCTACCCGACAGCCATTTCGGTCATAAGAACATAAGAGAATCCATCTTGGATCAGGCCCATGGCCCATCACACAGTGGCCAGCCCCCAAGTACCATCAGAAGGTCCACAGGCGGAGCCTGAACTCCAGAAGTCCCCCCACTATTGCCCCCCAAGCACCAAGAATACCGAGCATCACTGCCCCAGATCTTGTCATGATCCTCGATCTAAGGCTAAGGGCGAGCGGCCTTTAGCCCTCAAGAAGGCCTCTGAGGCCTGGTGTAAAGTTGGAACAGGCCTACATTTCCCAGGCAGCCTCTGAGCCCTGTGATTGGATGTGGGGAAGTTGGGGGGAAGGGGACGGCCAGTCACAACCCAGGGGCTGGGCCTTGGGAGAAAGCATATAAGGCCCCACTGCGGAGGGGAAGGCCTTGTTCTCCCAGGAGCTGAGGTGAGCGGTGGGGGGCTGCTGCGAGCAGCAGAACCCCCCCTCCATCCATCCGTCTGTCCGAGGAGGGTGGGCGGGACCCCGGAAAGGCCAGGTACAGCACAGGACCAGCGAGGCAGGTGCCTCAGGAAGTGCTATCATTTTCTTGCCGGCTCCTTTCCCTGTTAATGTTGCCCTGTTGGTTGAAGGTGTGTCCCTGTCTGAGGCTGTTACTGCTCCCGCATCCCCGGTGTTTTCCCCCTCCTCCGTCTGTCGGTCACTACCACCCGCCCTGTTTCAATGGAAGTTTTAATTTGCCTGGGTGCTCCCCGCAGTTCCCCCTAGTGTGTGTCTCCGCATAATTCCGTATGGATTCCCACCCCTTTACCCGGGGCTTTTCAGACAGCCCTACCCTCCAGCTCAGCCCCTTGGAGCAGAGGCTTGGAGCAGTTTGGTGTCGTGGTTTGGTGAGGAGCGCGGGCTCTAATCTGGGAGAATCGGGTTTGATTCCCCACTGCTCCACTTGCAGCTGCTGGTGTGACCTTGGGTCAGTCACAAGTTCTTTCAGGGCTAATCTCTCAAGGGCAGTTCTGGGCCGGGGACAGCTCTCTCAGCCCCACCTACCTCACAGGGTGTCTGTTGTGGGGAGGGGGAGGAAAAGGAGATTTGTAAGCCGCTCTGAGACTCCTTCGGGTAGTGAAGGGCGGGGTATAAATCCAATCTTCTCCTCTTCCTCCTCCTGGCACTTGCAAGGACTGGTCCCTTTAAGGGCCTGCTCCACGTTATGCCTGGGCCCCTGGTGGGTAGCCGCCTTCCTCCTGGAGCCAGGAGACCGCCCTCCTCGCTGGCTCAGGCCGGGTGGATGGGGAGAGAGTCCCGGCCGGAGTCCTCGCCCACCCCGCTCTGCGCCCTCCCAAGCCGACATCCCAACAAGCGCGGGGGGGGGCACTTTCCCCAATGAGTTTAACTGAGAACAAGTGATCTAGTTAACTAGAAGCCCCTGTTGTGGGGAGGGGGAGGGAAAGGAGTTTGCAAGCCGCTCTGAGACTCCCTTGGGTAGTGAAGGGCAGGGGTATAAATCCAATCTCCTCCTCCTCCTCTTTTTCCTACTCTTGCATCTCTGAATCCCTTCCTGTTCTCTTGCACAATTCAGAAGCAAAGCCTTTTCTCCCCCCCCCCCAGGAAAGGAGCCTTTCCCTCTCTTCCCCCCACCCCCTGTGCCTTGCTTGGCCTCTCTAGGAACGTTTCCATCCCTTTAACCTTCTCCCTGCTGCAGATGAATGAAAGGAAGCTTCCTGCCCTTCCCATAAGGTCCAGATGGACTGGACTTCAGCCAGACTGGAATCAACCATGCCTTCTTCAGCTCAATGGGGTTGCTCTAGGGAAGGGGTTTTAGGATTGCACGGAAAATGTGTTACCTCCTCCCTGTTTCTCAGAACAAAATACCAGTGAGCCTGCTCCTTCTCACTTCTTGGCTACTGTTGTGATTGTGCCCTATTAGATCAGGTTGCCATCTCTAGTTTGGGAAATTCCTGGAGATTAAAAAAAAGATTTTAATTAAGAGTCTTTAAACAAAAAAGATAAAATAGAAAAAAGGGGGAAACAATCAAGAAAAAAGAGCAAAAGTCAAAGAAACATTCTAGTAAAACTTTCAAAATTTCTCCACAGTAGAGACAAATATAGTCACTTAATATTAAATCTAGAATTATAACACAATTCTTTATGCAGAACATCAAAAATACCTCAACACTTCTTAGCCTCCTGTATTTGAAAATCTCCTTAATCATCAAATCCACAAATCATTGTTTTCTTTTTCATGCAAAAAGTCAGTTATTGGTTTCCAGTTAGCCATACATTTAGAAATTGACCATCAACCCCCAAAGAAAAACTTCTGGTTTCATTTGAATATTGCTATTTAAAATGTTTTGTATTACCGTAATTTTTAGTTTTGTTACAGGTCCACCACATGTGATAAAATGTCCATTCACGTTGCTCACATTTCCAACGCTTATTCAAAATATTCTTATGCATGATGGCCAATTTATCTGGAGACATATACCAACAATACTTCATTTTGTAAAAATTTTCTTTAAAACTTAGAGTAAATTTCAGTGTCTTTAACTACATTCATTCTTTCCCAGTGTTCTATTTGTATAGGTAAAGGTAAAGCTTCCCTTGCTCGAAAGCCAGTCGAATCTGACTCTGGGTGGGGTTGCGGTGCTCATCTCCGTTTCAAAGCCGAAGAGCCAGCGCTGTCCGAAGACGTTTCCGTGGTCATGTGGCCAGCATGACTAAACATCAAGGTGCACAGAAACGCTGCTACCTTCCCACCGAAGCGGTACCTTCAGTGTCACGATGTTAATCATTTATATTTAGTTAACATTTCACGTCTTGAAAAAGCTTCTGGTGTTGAAAGCTACAGAGGTGTTTTGGGGCTTACCCTTGATTTATATTTATTCCATATCCTCAAATTAGGTTGTTGAATGTAGTGCTTTTTAAAATCCACAGTAACCTTAGTTTTTTCATACCACAAATAGCCATGCCTCCCAAACGTCAAGTCATGACCCTCCAATTCTAATAGTCTTCTGCTTCTAAATAACAACCATTCTTTTATCCAAACTAAATAACAGGCAGAAAAGCATAATTTCAAATCGGGTAAATCCAACCCTCCTCTTTCTTTTACATCTTACAGTGTCTTATATTTAATGCATGCTTTATTCCGCTGCCATGAAAAAATTAGATATGTCTTTCTGCTATTGCTTGAATGGTCTTATCAGATGTCAACACAGGTATTGTCTGGAACAGGAACAACAATCTGGGTAAAACATTAGTTTTAATCACAGAAATACTTCCCAGGAATGACAATTGTAGTTTATCCCACCTTAACAAGTCTTTTTTAACTTCATTCCATGTCTTAACATAAGTATTTTGGATCAACACACAATACATATCTGTCAGTGTAATACCCAAATATTTCACTTTCTTTTCAACCTTATTTTCAACCAAGTTTTATTCATCAGTTGTACTTCCTTCTGTAATTTCATATTTTTGGTAAACATCTTTGTTTTCTGTTTGTTTATTCTGAATCCTGCTAGTGTACCAAATCCTGTTAATTTAAATATCCATATTTCTGTTCCCCTTAAGGAACCTCCTCAAGTTAAAACCAGATCCTCCGTAAAAGCCCAGAGGGAGCCTTTCTGCACCTCAGCATTCTGGCGCCAAATCTCAGCTGGTCCCCCTTCCTCTCCCGATCTCAGCCGCTCCTTCTTCACGCAGACACATCCCTGCCCCTGCCCCTCAGCTGGGTGCCTGGACAGAGCTCTGGCCTAACGCTTCAGGTCTCCTGAAGAGGTACATAAAATGGTTAAGGGGTCACCAGTCCCTCTGGTCCAGTGTTCCCTCTAAGCTGAGTTAGTGTGAGCTAGCTCACAGGTTTTTAGCCTCCAGCTCACCCATTTTTGTCTTGGCTCAGGAAGGATGGCTGCAGAGCAAACTCATTTATGCAGCAGCCAAATCACTTGCTCACAATGTTAATGCCAGCAGCTCACCAAGTAGAATTTTTGCTCACAGGACTCCACAGCTTAGGGGGAACATTCCTCTGGTCCTTTTGGGGCTCCAGTTTGCCTTAGGAACGAGCCCTTTGGGCAGACTGAACCAATGTAATGAAGAGTCCAAGCTTGTGAAATCCTGAAAGGGCCCAACAGAGTCACTTAACTTTCTCAAAGAACCAAGGAGGCACATCCAGCATGGCCTGGTATGTAATCTAGCAAAATGATATTAAACCTGGTCTACAAACCACAAGGAGCACTTTTGTTGTGACCCACCAGGGCCATTACCTTCTGGTTTCCTTGTGACGTGTTACTGCCCCTGTCTCCCCCACCCCACCCCCAAGGAGAAGCCTTCTTCATAGCCAAGTGACTAAAGACATCTCTACACAGTTGCAGATGTCAACACAGGTATTGTCTGGAACAGGAACAACAGTCTGGGTAAAACATTAGTTTTAATCACAGGAATACTTCCCAGGAATGACAATTGTAGTTTATCTCACCTTAACAAGTCTTTTTTAACTTTGGGCAGACTGAACCAATGTAATGAAGAGTCCAAGCTTGTAAAATCCTTAAAGGGCCAAACAGAGACACTTAACTTTCTCAAAGGACCAAGGAGGCACATCCAGCATAGCCTGGTATGTAATCTAGCAAAATGATATTAAACCTGGTCTACAAACCACAAGGAGCACTTTTGTTGTTACCCACCAGGGCCATTACCTTCTGGTTTCCTTGTGACATGTTACTGCCTCTGTCTCTCCCCCCCCCCCCCCCAAGGAGAAGCCTTCTTCATAGCCAGGTGACTAAAGGCATCTCTACACAGTCAGAGGTGACCCAAAAGAAGGGAAGGAGATGGAAGAACAGGACCCAGAAGGACCTGGAATTGGCAAGACAGCAAGCAAAGGCTCCCATCCCATCCAAGGTGGGAGTGGTGTTGAATTCTGGGAAAGCCCGGTGCCAGAGGTCCATTATCAGGTCATGGCGATCTCAGATGCACATTGCCAACGCTTCCGGCAGTTCCGCTACCATGAGGCGGACGGACCCCGAGAGGTTTGCAGCCAGCTCCATCGACTCTGCAACCACTGGCTGAAGCCGGAGAGGCGCTCCAAGAAGCAGATCCTGGACCTGGTGATCCTGGAGCAGTTCCTGGCCATCCTGCCCCGGGAAATGCAGTGCTGGGTCAGAGGATGTGGGCCGGAGACCAGTTCCCAGGCAGTGGCCCTGGCCGAAGGTTTCCTCCTGAGTCAGGCAGAGCAGGTAAGAAGATTTCCTCCAGATATGTCCAGTTTAAACAACGATATCTGGCCTTATCCTCTGGTTTACCTGAGAGATATTTGTCCAAGTGTTAATAATCCGAATGGGAGATTTAACAGCTTCCTTCAGCAGCCTCTTCTACTAGGGAATTTCTTATCCCTCCAGACAACTCACCAGCTCTGCTGACGGAAGGGTGCAGAGTCTGGGAGTGGGACAGGATCCATTCCTTGGTCTCTTTTCCATTCCATGTCTGACCCCTCCCTCTCACTGCTATGTCAGATGTGGGAACCGTCTGTGAAGAGAGAAGCGACATTCCCGGAGGCAGAAGGAGCTTCCTTGGAGCAAGGGCAGAGGGCGCAGGCCCAGGAGGGTGCCAAGAGGCCCTCTCCTGTGGTAAGGACTCGATTTGCCTGTATACAGTTGGGGTGTCTGGGTTTGGGGCCGAATGTGATGGTGATGTGTCATGTGACGTCATTTACACACACACACACACACAACACACCCCTCAGCCCAGAGACAAGGGCCCAGCCGTCAGGAGAAGGGGATTCCTGGGCTTTTGGTCTGATCCATCAGGGATGCTGCAACCTTTGGAGCCCCAGAGTTCGCAGGGCACATTTCAAGCCTCCCAGAATCCCGAAATATGTTGGCAGCCGTTATCACTCCCGAGGCTCAGTGGTGCTTCTCTTCTACCTCTCCCAGAATTTAGTACAAAGTGTGAAAGAAGGTGCTGAGTGTACACAGGGCAAGTGTTATGTCTGCTGACCACCACCAGGCGCCAGCAAATAACCACCGAGCTTCACTCCCTAGGAACAATAGGGACTAGGCTCCTGGACTTTACTTTGGGGAACCAATAGAGACTTTGGCGGGAGGTTGGAAACCGACCAATAGGATCTAGGGGTGTTCCCAGGGGATGTATATAGTTGGCCACCCGGCTGGTATTCTGGGTTCTAGCTGTGTACCAGTAAACTATGCTGATCACTATGACCGTGTCTGGGGTTTCTACATGTGTGTAACCCACTACACAACAGCAAGGTTTCAGACTCCTGGGAAGGGGGTGCGTGAAGCAGGGAACAACAAGCCAAAGGAATAGAGAGTCACAACAAATACCCTCCCTCCCTCCTTTCTCTTCCTAACAGGCAGTGGAGAGATGCTGTTGAGTCATTGTATTTTGGAGGTGTGGAAATGGCTGCTTTACCTCCAGTCCAGGTAGGGGAGATGAGTGGGGGGCAGCCTGGGTCACCCCTCCTTTCTCAGGGGGCTTTAGCTCCTGCAGTTTCTACAAGGTGTCCGGGGGAGAGAGGCTCTGAACGCTGCTCCCTTTACCTGTGCCACGCCATATGTGTTGTACCATCCCAGACCACTCCAGTATAACAACAATAATAATAAATAATGCTCCCTTCCCGTGTGCAATCTCTGCTTGGGATGATCTCTGACAAAGGAATCTGCTTTTTCTTTCAGGCTCCATTTTCCTTTGAGGAGGTGTCTGTCTCTTTCACCCCTGCAGAGTGGGCCCTGCTGGATCCGGACCAGAGAACTCTCTGCAGGGAAGTCATGCTGGAGAACTATGGGAACGTGATCTCTCTGGGTAAGGATCTTTCACAAGGGCCAAAGGTGTGAATTGCTGCCCCTGGAATGATGTATGAATCAAGCTACAAAACAGGAATACACCCTTTTGAGGCCTTTCCGCCTACTTACCGAAGGGCAACTGGGGCCAGTGTTGTGGCCGTCCCCCAAGCCAGAGAAGGTGTCTTGGCCTGTGGCAAAGGAGGGGATGGGAGACCCTCAGAAAGACTCTGGAAGGGGCCAGATCCTCATTTCTCCATTGCTGATATTTACAACATACACTTCCCCCTGGATGGGATTATCAACACCCTCTCTGCCTGTGATCTGGAAATGATCCTGTCAAGAACCCAGACCTGCGTCTCCCCGGGTCGCCAGTCTTTGTACCTGAGCATGACCCAGTCCAGTGGGTTCACAAGGAGGGTGGACACAAGTAAAGCAGACCCCCTTTTAAAAACATATAAAGGTTTATTAAGGATTTCAAAATAAGACATTACTAAACAGCACAGTTCCTGCACCTCAGCAGCAGAGAAACAAGTAAAGCTAACTGGTATTGGACCTGGTATTAGACGACTTCTCTTTGTGCAGCATAAATATTCCAGCTGTAGCCTAAGTTACTCTACAGAAAACTATCAAGGCCTACTAGCGTGGCGTGAGCATAAAGTTAGCATGGCTTCCCTCTGGTCTATACCAGTATTATACTTTCTCCCTCTCTAGGGTCAGGGGGTCCGAATGACCCAATCGAGGTCTTCCCTCAACACCCTTCCAATCCCCCTCCTTCCTGGTTACACAACTGGATACAGGTTCTCACAATTTACCCATTACCACATTCTGTAGTCTGGCCTTGAAAAAGATAAGGATGTTAGCTGCAGGGAGACTCATATCACGAACACCTGAAATTCAGAAAAGGCCACTTAATAATCACGTTAACCGTTGAGCGGGACTAGGATGCCCTGGGTGTTTCTCCTTTGGTTTTCCCAACCAGCCATTTTCTAAAGTTTCTTTCCAGAGAGGGAGTCTTGATCTGGTGGTCCATGTCAGGTTCAAGTGAGAGGGCTGAGAGACTGAGGCATGTTGTGATATATCCCCCTTGATGAGGCACTTTTGAGAGTTCATCATGCCTCATACGGTTCACGAAATGGCACTCAGAAGATGCCCTAGTTGACAAATTTTTAATCAGTAAATCAAAGTTTGCTCCATGAAACAAAACTATCAAAATGACCATCTTAGAACACATTATTTGACTGAAATTACAATTTATAAGCTCAGGGTAGCACTCTCATCATTACATTTCCAGTCAATGACAACCAAGATGCTGCTTGGACGATACTAAAAAACCTCTGTAGATCAGGTGTATATGTATCATTGGGACCTCGATTGAGTACCTGCCACGTTACGTTTTAAATTGTCCCTTATATTCGGAGCCAAGGGAAAGATTTCTCACCAACATACTGTCTGGTCTGATAGATTAATTTTTATGTTGTCAGATACAGATTCTTTTTTTTTTTTGGTAAATACAGTTTATTATTGGATATATCACATGTTCATACATTTTCAACCAACCTACATATCCATTTTTCTAATTTCCCTTCTCCCCCCCAAACAAGGCTTCCCGCACTGCTCCAACCCCATTAATATCTCTCTTGTTCTAGTACAGTTACTTCTAAACTTATTTTCTCTTACAAACGGTAACAATTCAAAAGTCTAATTCTATTTCATTTTCCTCTTAATAACTATCAAAGCAGATCAAACCACATTTAATGTCCCAATTTTTCAACAAGTATTTTTGAAAGTCTTTCCAGTCTTCAAAGAAAGTTTCATCTTCTTCGTTGTTTAACTTTCTTGTTAATTTGTCCATTTCTGCCAAAAACAACGTCTTTTTAATCCATTCCCATGTTTCAGGTACTCTATCTTGTTTCCAACATTGAGCAAAAGTCAGTCTTGCTGCTGTAGTCAAGTACCATAGTAGTGTTCTCTTGGCTACATTTATTTCTTCCATTTTAAGACCTAACAATAACATCTGTGGGTCTTTCTTAAAAGTGCAGTTCAAAATTTTTTGTATCTCATTGTGGATTTCTGTCCAATACTTTACTGCTTTATCACATGTCCACCACATATGGTAAAAAGACCCTTCATGTTTCTTACATTTCCAACATTTATTAGACATACTTTCATTTATAATAGCAATTTTTTTGGCGTCATATACCATCTGTACATCATTTTATAACAATTCTCTTTAACATTTACACAAGTTGAAATTTTCATTGACTTTTTCCACAAGTATTCCCAAGATGTCATTAATATCTCATTATTAACATTTACAGCCCATTTTATCATTTGCTCTTTTACAGTTTCATCCTCAGTGTACCATTTCAATAAAACCTTGTACAGTTTAGAAATCATTTTTTTCCTTTCTCAAGCCATACAGTTTCAATTTCAATATTCTTTTCTCTAAAACCATGTTCTTTTTTATCGGTCTTAAATAAATCATAAATCTGTCTATACTTCAACCAATCATATTCAAATTCAACATCAAATCTATCTTTTAACACAAAATTTTTCCCTTCAGATTTTAAAAGATTTTTATAAGGTAGTCAATCTAGCCCTTGATTTCTTGAATATGGATTAATCACTTCAGCTGGTACAATCCAAAGTGGTCTTTCTTCTGAGAAGAATTTTCTGTATCTCATCCATGTCTCGAACAGTGATTGTCTTAGAAAGTGGTGTTTAAAAAATTTATCCATTTTTACTTTTCCATACCATAAATACGCATGCCATCCAAATTTGTTATCATGCCCTTCCAGGGCCAATAACTTCTTATTCTCCAGATTAATCCACTGTTCCAACCATGTTAAACAGACGGCATCATAGTACAGTCTTAGATTTGGTAGTTGTAGGCCTCCTCTCTCTCTTGCGTCACATAAAATTTTCATTTTAATCCTTGGCTTTCTTCCTGCCCATACGAATTTGGATAATTCTTTCTGCCACGAATCCAGTACTTTCCTTTGTTTTAGTATTGGAATAGTCTGAAATAGAAACATCAAACGCGGCAAGATATTCATTTTTACAGTCGCGATTCTTCCCATCAATGATAAATTCAAAGTGTCCCATTTCTTCATATCTTGCTGAATCTTGTGCCACACCTTTTCATAATTGTTTTTAAACAAATCAATATTTTTCATGGTTAATTCAATTCCAAGATATTTAGTCTTTGTAACTACTTCACATTGAATTTTCTCTTGAAGTTCTGTTTGTCGTCAGATACAGATTCTTTTTTCTCTAATAGGATGACAGGTTTTGCTCTAGCTGCCAGGAAAGCAAATGTAGCAATTAGGACAGCATCAAGTTATACAGCTGCTGCTAGCTGGTTTTGCTAGAAATCATCGGATTTTAAAGTTGACAAAGTCTGATAATATGTATTATAAACAGCACCATTTCTACAGCTCAGCGACAGAAAAATAAGAAAACCTAACTGTTCTATATACTACATGAACTACCTGGTATCAGATGATACCTCTTGCTGCAACATAAGTATTCCAGCTGCAGCATAAGTTACTCTACATAAAACTGTTCATCAAAATAAAGCAAGACAATATCAAAGCACAGTAGCATGACATGAGTATAAAGTTCACAGAGCTTCCCTCTAGTCTATACCGATATTGTATTTTCTCCCTCTCGTGGATCAGGTGGTCCTAATGACCCAAGTGAGGGTCCTCCCTAACGGAGTTTTCCAGATGCTGTCAGCACCCTCCCAGTCCCCCCTCCCTCTTTGTTACACAACTGGATAGAGATTCTCACACTTAACCAATTGCCACGGTCTTGAGTCTGGCCTTGAAAAAAGGTAAGGATGTTAGCTACAGGGAGAGTCAAATCACGAACACCCTCAAGTCAGACCAGGCCACTTCATAATCACGTTTACCCTTGAGGGAAACTAGGGTACTTTGCCTCACAAATCTGTTCCCTTTATACGGGTTAGGATTGTGGGCTTTGATTTTGATGATAGTTCTGTCCTTCCAGAAGAATCTTGAATTTCTTTCCTTCCCGTATAAGAATGACATCCCTCGCTCTCTCTCTTGCTCTCCCCCCTCCCCCCCCCAGAAGACACTGGAAGTATAAGAGAGACTTTGGTGAAAGACGGCCATTCATCTGAAGAGAGGCTAGAGAGTTTCTCAAGCGGATCCCAAGGGCATATTTCCTTTCCAGATGAGCTGGCTGACAGTGAGTGTCCTTCATGGTTATGTCAAGGGAACAGGCAAGGAATAGCCATGGGGGATTTTTTATTGAATTATGAGCAACATTTGATTTGGCACAATCATACAGCCCTCTGGGGTAAGGAGGGAGGGAGGCCGTCTGGGAACTAGGATTTGGAGGCTCAGAATGTCCTTCTGGGTAAGACCTTAGCAGTGGCTCTTGAGGGGTGAGGTATCCTTAAATACTAGATATTCTGGGGAAAGGTGGAGGGGTGGTTAAGATCAGGCAAGCTGGAGGAGGCCAAAGGGCCATCAGTCCTTTCCTCTTGCAGTCACGTAGAGCGCATTTGGACCTTACCTGTCCTCCCTGGTGTTAATGGGATCTCTCTCTTTATTCCAGCACAGAATGATCAGAGGAATGAGGAGGGTGAGAAGCTTGATCAGCAATTGCCAGATAAAGTTAAAAATGAAGACTTGAAGCGAAACGTCTGGAATCAAGGCAGACCTAAGAAAAAGAAAGGCAGCTATATGGTTGAGAAGAGAGATGCAGGAAAGAGTAATGTACATTTTCTAAAGCATAGGATAATGAAGGCAAGTACAACCATTCAGTGTGGAAAGTGCTTCAAAAATAGATCACAGCTCCTTGTGCACCAAAGAATACACAGAAGGGAAAAACTATCTGAATGCTCATTGTGTGGAAAGCAATTCAGTTCTAATGGCAGTCTTCAGAGGCATCAAAGAAATCATACATGGGAGAAACCTTTTGAATGCTCAGAGTATGGAAAGAGTTTCAGTCAAAGTGGCCATCTTCAGCTGCACCAAAGAATCCGAAGAGGAGAGAAACCTTTTGAATGCTCAGGGTATGAAAAGACATGCAGTGACAGTGGCACTCTTCAAGAGCACCAAAGGGCCCACGCGGGGGAGAAATCTTTCGAATGCTCAGAGTGTAGAAAGAAATTTAGTAAGAGCAGCCATCTTCAACAGCACCAAAGAACCCACACAGGGGAAAAACCCTTCGAATGCTCAGAGTGTGGAAAGAGTTTCTGTGACAGTAGCACTCTTCAACGGCACCAAAGAACCCACACAGGGGAGAAACCTTTCAAATGTTCGGAGTGTAGAAAGAGATTCAGTCGGAGGGGCCATCTTCAACGGCACCAAAGAACCCACACAAGGGAGAAACCTTTTGAATGCTCAGAGTGTGGAAAGAGATTCAGTAGCAGTAGCTATCTTCAACAGCACCAAAGAACCCACACAGGGGAAAAACCCTTTGAATGTTCTGAGTGTGGAAAGAGATTCTGTGACAGTAGCACTCTTCGACGGCACCAAAGAACCCACACAGGGGAGAAACCTTTCAAATGTTCAGAGTGTAGAAAGAGATTCAGTCGGAGAGGCCATCTTCAACAGCATCTAAGAACCCACACAGGAGAGAAAACCTTTGAATGCTCTGAGTGTAGAAAGACATTCAGATGGATAGGCCATCTTCAACAGCACCAAAGAACCCACACGGGAGAAACCTTTCGAATGCTCAGACTGTAAAAGAGATTCAGTAAGAGTAGCGATCTTCGAATACATCAAAGAACCCACACAGGGGAGAAACCTTTTGAATGCTCTGACTGTGGAAAGAGATTCCGTGACAGTAGCAATCTTCGACAGCACCGAAGAACCCACACAGGGGAGAAACCTTTCGAATGCTCAGAATGTAGAAAGAGATTCATTCACAGTGGCAGTCTCCAAGTGCATCAAAGAACCCACACAGGGGAGAAACCTTTTGAATGCTCTGATTGTGGAAAGCAATTCAGTGACAGTAGCACTCTTCGACGGCACCAAAGAACCCACACAGGTGAGAAACCTTTTGAATGCTCTGAGTGTGGAAAGAGATTCAGTCGGAGAGGCTATCTTCAACAGCATCTAAGAAGTCACACAAGGAGAAACAATGGAGCAGGTGCAGAGGGAGAGCGGCGAGGATAATCGGGCCTGGAGACCAAGCCCTATGAGGAAAGGTGAGGGGCTTGGGTACATTTAGTCTGGAGAAAAAGACGTTGAGGAAGGACATGATCACTCTCTTGAAGTCTTTGAAGGGCTGTCACTTAGAGGAGGGCGGGGAGCTGTTCCTGCTGGCAGCAGAGGAGGGGACTTGCAATCGTGGGTTTAAATTAAGGGTGGGAAGGTACCAGCTGGATCTTAGGGAAAACTTTTTTACAGAAAGAGTTATGCAGCAGTGGAATCAGCTGCCTAGGAATGTGATGAGCGCCCCCTCCCTGGTAGTCTTCAAGCAGCAGTTGGACAAACCCTTGTCAGGGATGCTCTAGGCCAATGTTTTTCAACCACTGTGCCGTGGCACACTAGTGTGCCGTGAGATATTGTCTGGTGTGCCGTGGGAAAAATTCCAATTTCATCCGTAACATATGAACAATTATAAAATAAAGTATTATTATTTCATAATAAAGTAATTATAAAATAATTTCTTTGTGTTTATTTGATTCCTATTCAAGAGAATTACTTTATATATAGTCAATATAGGCACAGAGTTAATTTTTTTTAACATTTTCTAATGGTGGTGTGCCTCGTGATTTTTTTCATGAAAAATGTGTGCCTTTGCACAAAAAGGTTGAAAAACACTGCTCTAGGCTGATCCTGCATTGAGCAGAGGGTCAAACTAGATGACCTTCATGGCCCCTTCCAATTTTGGGATTCTGTGAGTTTCTCACAAAAGACAATTTAGTCTGATAAGTAGTCTGCCAGTCAAGTCGCTAGATTTAGATTGAGAACTGTGAACACAAATAACCTCAAAAGTGAATTAAAATATATTTTTATGGAGGTGCAAGATTACGTCAAACAAGTACTGTAAGGATAAAATAAGTCTAGAGATTTAAAGGCTAGCTAAAACTGTTACACATTGGTTCCAAGTTAGAAGATATTACCCACTCGCAGATGGTAGTTTCAGTGATCCGAAGTGGCTCTTTGCCCGAGTCACCACAGGCCAGAGCTGAATGGCCCATGCAAGCAAGTGGTACCATAGAGTTTTCAGGGTGATTGCTAGAGCGTTGCCCAGCAACATGCCCGGTGTGATGACGTCACTTCCGCGTGTTGTCATAACACTGGGCATGTTGGCCCGATCTGGCCACTTTGGGGGTGGGGTTCCCCCACCGGCCAGATCCAGACTGGCGGATTGGGGGCCCTTTTAGTGGGGGAATCCCTCCCTCCCAGGGTCCTGGCAGCCCTACTGAAAATGAGCAGGAAGATTGCTACATGGCTAAGTCTCAGCCACCATGAAGCTGAGAATAAACTAGAATCTTGCTTCTTTATGGGTAAGGGAACCTTGTGGTGGTAGTCCTTTGCACCAATAAGATCTCTTTGTGATGACACATAGCTAAAATGTTGAGCTTTAGGTCACCCAAGTAGTGGTCTGACCTGGGAGAAAGGCACAGAGCCAATCTGCAGTTAGGCTCGGCCCCTAGGTGCAAATCATGGCCTAATTGCAAGCAATGCTCCCTCTAAGCTGTGAAGTCTTGTGAGCAACAATTCTACTTTGTGAGCTACTGACATTAAAGTTATGAACGAGCGATTTGGCTACTGCATAAATGAGTTTGCTCTGGAGCCCTCCTTCCTGAGTGAAGATAAAATGTCTGAGCCAGGGGCTAAAAAACTGTGAGCCAGCTTAGCTTAGAGGGAACACTGATTGGAAGGAATGCAGCTAATGACAGTGCCAAGCTTCCCATCACAGCTGTGTTATCTACACTTCAGAAGGTCACTGTGTTTCTTTTCAGCAGGGCAGTTTTGAACTCTGTTTAATTCACAAGCAGCCCTCATCTGAAGCCTGAACCAAACTTTGAATCAGAATAAAACTGTAAGGGAACCAAAGTTCTTTTACGCTACCCTATCTACCCTGAGTTACTAACTCATTGGATTTATTGGATTTATTCGCTTGCGTATTAATCACTCTACTTGTTAACATTTTGACTAAGAAAAGAGATTGTCCCTTTGGAGGCCACCCCCAGCCATCCTCCAAACAGAGCAAGCTTGATGACTTTTTAAAACTAAATGCCAGGACTGACAATTACTTTAAAGCTCTCCAGGCTAACAGACCTTGCAAGATAGTTGTAGAGATTAAATATTTGGGGAGGGGGCTTCTTCAAAGAGATGTGTTTGAGCGGTGCAAAAATTTCAGGACTTCCATATTTATTTATTGACTAGTGGTAACCCACAAGGACTTGTGGGTTGCATCTCTTATTTCTCCCTCCTCCACTATTTTGTATTTCCCTTTCCTGAAAGACCTCATAGTGTTACCGCCAGTGGCCTGATTGTTGAGGGAAATTAGCTACGCGGCAGCGAGGGCAGAGAGGTACAGGGATCACACACCAGTTTATATGTAAGGTCCGGCACAGTAGGAAGACTCCAGATTTGAAGAGTAAATTGGGGTGAACTGCCAGTTGGCATCAGGGGCAGACACACAAAATCTGAGGCCTAGAGTGCGCCAGCCTGCAGGGGCACCAAACTGCACCCCGCCCCCGCGAAAAGCTCCCTGCCGCCGTTAGTGAAGAATGCCCTGGTGGGGTGCAGGGAGGCGGTGACAGGCTTGCCCGCCCTCCCCCTTCCCCCCTCAAGATGTTCCCCCCTCAGGAAGTCAGCGCTGGGATGGAAGGGGCGGGGGTTAAACACCCACCTCTTCCCTGGCTTGCTGGCGCCGCCCCCATCTCCAGGCCCCGCCGGGAGGTTGGCATCGCCGGGAGGGCACGGTGCCACAAGCTGGCCTAGGGCGCCCAGACACCACGGGCCAGCCCTGCGGACGGACATAGACATTGGAAAACAATGCAGACCAATGAGAGGCCTTGGGGACTCAGGTAAGAACAATGAATTCTCTAGACCAATATGGAGTCCTTGGTGGTATCAGGCAGAGTGTGATTCAGGTGCGACCAATGGTGGCAGTTTGGTGGCTTGCCACGGGTGCACTGCGCCTCCCAGATGTTCCAGTGTGATCACGCCCAGAAAATCAGCCGGACTATCGTGGCTTCCGCGCGGCAAATGCTCCGTGTGACCGGGGCCTTTGTTGTTTTTCAAGGTGCCACTGGACTCAAAACTGTGCACCTGTACATTGGTCTTTCCTCAAAATCAATTCAGAAACTCCAGTTGGGGCGGAACGCCATGGCTCCACTATTATGGAGCTAGATGGAACATGTCTGTGATCCCCATTCTACAGTCACTCCACTGGCTGCCCATCAGTTAACTGGACTCAATCTAAAATATCGGTTATTACATATGTTAAGAATGAGACTTAAGGCAGCAGCTCTAACAAGTGATTCAGCTTTATTGAACAAGACAGGAACAAAAACACACACAGCAACAGGATCTCTTTTAAACCATCCGGGCTGGCATAACCACACCCCTTGTTGCATTAAGAACCAATCAGAACAGTAACATAACAACCAATGAATTCATCTCCCTCCAGAACCTTTCTAGTATCCTGATTGGTCTACTACGTAGTCAATCAGATTTTGGTGTTTTCAATACCAGGCTTAGATAGGGGTGAGATTCAAGCTCAGACCACTTATGTATATACGATACATAAGAACATGGAAAGCCCTTCATGGCCCTAGACCCTCCTATTCGCCAGACGGCCTCTCCCCCCTGCACTACCACAACAGCTTCTGCCATCTGAGTGAGGTCTTCAGCAGGTGCAAACCTGCAAATAGGCAAAATCGTCAACTGCCCATACACCTGTTGTCTCTGTTGTGGCCTCCACCTTATGGAGTGGCCTGCCTGAGGAGGACAGGAAACTATGCAAAACTGACTGATTCGAGAGAGCTTTTCTACCCAGGCAAGAGACTTGCACTGTGCAACGTGACTCAAAGTTACCTGGAGAATTTATTAGGGACTGTGGTCTATGCTATTGGGTTTTGTAGTGGTTAAGAGTGTGGGGACTCTAATCTGGAGAACTGAGAATGATTCCCTCACTCCTCTGCATGTAGCCAGCTGACCTTGGGTCAGTCACAGCTCTCTCAGAGCTCTCTCAGCCCCACCTACCTCGCAGGGTGTCTGTTGTGGGGAGAGGAAGGGAAGGTGATTGTAAGCCGCTCTGAGACTCCTTCGGGTAGAGAAAGGCGGGATATAAAAACTAACCCCTCCTCTTCCTCCTCCTCCTTGAAACTAGGATCCTACAATGTACTTTCTGTATCATTTACTGTGTCATGTTAAGACTTGTGCTTTGCGTCAGCTCTGTTTTTAGATTTTGGATTGGTTCTACGACCCTAATCCTATTGTGTTATTTATTGAATGCCCCATTTTGTCGATTGTTTTGACTCCCTGGTCGAATCTGCATTTGGATTTTTCAATCAGTTTCGTGGCTGCATTTGGATTTTTCGATCAGTTTCGTGCTGCTGTGGCACTGTCTTTCTCCATGCTTGATGGCGTCACAGCAGCACGAAACTGATTTTAAAATGCAAATGCAGATTCGGCCACTATGTGTCCTCTGCCTTGAGTCCAGGCGAGAATGATGGACAATAAGTGACATAAATAAATAAAGTTGGGCTAAGGCTGCTCGCCTCCCCAAACCCCACCCTCCCCGATGCTTAACCTCCAAACCTCCAGGAATTTCCCACCCTGGAATTGGCAACCCTGGCTGTTATGTCCTGAAGCTGGAACCTATCATATCTATTCCCATGTTAAGCTTCAGACATAAAATGGGACTGTAAGCAGCAAAATTCCCATTGGTCAGTTTCTGTGAAACCTTGTAAATATCCAATTAGAACTGTACATAGCTTTCTGGAGGGAACAGACCTCATTGGTCTTTATCCCAGCATTGTTATTGGATGTTAACTATTTATGGGTGTGGCTTTGACAGCCTGGATCATTTAAAAGGGAGCTGCGCTCCACTATTCTGTGTGTGTGTTGTCGAGTTGAGTTTGCTGTTACAATAAAGCTGAAATCACTTTTGCTGAAATCCAATTGTGTTGAGTTGCATACTTAACACTGGCAAGGCCCTGGCCCCCATGAGTCCTTCCTCAAAGGCCACAACATCCCTGAAAAGGACCCTGCCCCCTCCCCTGCCTTTTACTGACAGAAACCCAACATGGAATGCGGTGCCTGCCTAGCAGATTTTCTTCGCCAGGTTGGCACTGAAAAGGCACACTGATGAATCTCTTCCGTAATTTGAAAAACATGGTCGTTAGAATAGTCCTTTTATTTGCTTCTGTGCACAAGGGTTAAGAAGCAGGCTATGCTGCAGTTCCTAGAGAGGATACAAAAAGGAGGAAATACTGAAGTCCTCCAACTTTCCCCTTTTGGGAACCTGGCTTTGCTTGCAGGAGAGCTGGAGGACCGGGGCCTGAGAAGCCGGACTGGGTATGTGTGTGTTTGTGTGTCTGGATGGGTAATGAGTGGTGGGCTGCAAACTCTGCAAAACTTAATTCATTTCCTGTTGTGTCCTGAAGCTGAATCCATCCTATGCTTTTACATGTTAAGCTTCAGGCAGCAAAGAGGATTGTAATCTGTCGCATTACTATTGGCTGGTTTCCGTGAAACCTGTGTAAATAACCAATCACAATGTAAATATGTATCTTGGAGGGAACAGACCTCATTGGTCTTTATCCTGAGTTTATGATTGGATGTTAACTTATTTATGGGTGTGGCTTTGACAGCCCGGACGATTTAAAAAGGGAGCTGTGCTCCATGGTTTTGTGGTGTGTTCCTGAGTTGAAGTTTGCTGCTATAATAAAGCTGAGCCACTCTGCTGAAATCAAATTGTGTTAAGTTGCATACTTAACATTTCCCACTGGACTGGAGGCCAGCCCGTCCTGCTTCCTGGCCTTGCTCATCATGGAGGGGTGAGAAAAGAAGGGGGGTGGAAATGATGTCACATGACATGTCGCCATTACACTCAGCCCACAACCCAGAGGTCACTAGAGCGCTTCTGGAGACTCTTAAAGTAATACAAGTGCCAAGCTTTGCACCAAGGCCCTCCCCCAAAGTTCCTGGGGGGATACCAGGCCGCATCCTCCCATCCCTACTCCAGCACCCTCTTTTCCACAGCGGCCCACCAGATGCCTCTATAAGCACGGGCACAGAAGCCAATTTTTTTCCATTATCATTGGCTCCTAGAAACTGGTTTTCATTGCTGTGTTGCCCCAGAAGGAAGAGGCTCCCTGTATTCACCAGGCTGAATACCTCTGCCCAGGTTCATTCATTTATTCAGGGCTTTTTGGTAGAAAAAGCCCAGCAGGAGCTCATTAGCATATTAGGCCACACCCCTGACAGCACAGTCTATTAGCCTATTAGACCACACCCCATGTCACCAGAAGTGTGGTCATCCAGCCACACCCAACTTTTTGCTTCTTGCTCTGTTTACCTTGTTTGTTGTCAAAACCCCAGAGCTTTTTTGGTAGCAGGAACTCCTTTGCATGTTAGGCCACACACCCCAAATGTAGCCAATCCTAATGAGTTTCTGCTGTTGGGTGTGGCCTGTTATGCTAATGAGTTCCTGCTGGGCGTGGCCAACTCCGGAGCCAGCCAGAACTCCCTTCCTGTGCATTCCTGCCCAAAAATAGCCCTGTATTTATTTATTGGATTTCTACCCTGCCCTCCCAGCCGGAGCCAGCTCAGAGCGGCTTACATTAAAAACAGGTAGCTTACACAGAATAAATAAGTTACATTAAAACATAAATGACAATTAAAACAACCATAAAAGTGCTAGTAGTAGTTGTTATCAGTTGGGTGGTGGCAGCCATTATCCAGTGTTCTTAGCTCAGTCAGCTCACCGGCTCTATTTTTGGTTGTTCTTGCAGGAATTGATGTCCTTTGGGCTGTTGGTGAAGGTTCCAGGAACAGGCCCTCTCTCATTCAGTTCTTGATTGTTAGCTATTGATGGTGGTGGCGGCCCCCCAAAGCCTGGTGGAAGAGCTCTGTTTTACAGGCCCTGCGGAAATGTAAAAGGTCCCGCAGGGCCTCGGTCTCCTCCAGGAGCCCATTCCACCAGAGTGGGGCCACCACCAAGAAAGCCCTGGTCCTGGTTATTGAAAGCCTAGCCTCCTTCAGATCTGGGAGGGCCAACCAGTTCTGAGCCCCTGAATGCAGCGCTCTCTGGGGAACATGTGGGGAAAGGCAGTCCCCTCAGGTATGTAGGTCCCTGACCATATACCGGATTTGTTTCAAGGTGAGAACCAGCACCTTGGAAACAAATCCGGTATGCTATCAGCAGCCAGTGCAATGCCTTTAGCACAGGCTGTATGTGCTCCCGTATACGGAGCCCCATCAGGAGCCTGGCCACCGCATTCTGCATCAGCTGCAGCTTCTGGATCTGAGACAAGGGCAGCCCCATGTAGAGAGCATTAGGGTAGTCCGGTCTTGAGGTGACCATCGCATGGGTCACCGTCACCAAGTCATTGCATTCGAGGAAGGGAACCAACTGCCTGATCAGCCGAAGATGGTAGAAGGCCGACTTGGCAGTGGCTGCTACCTGGGCCTCCCTAGTTAAGGAGGCACCCAGGAGCACTCTCAGACTCCTAACCTCCAGCACTGGCACAAGTGGTGCCCCATCGAAGGTTGGGAGTGGGATCCCTACCCTTGGACCGCCCTGACTCAGGCACAGGACCTCCATCCTCGTCGGATTCAATTTCAGTCAGCTCAGCCTAGGCCAACCAGCCACGGCTTGTAATGCCCGGTCCAGATCTTCTGGTCTGGAGTCAGACTGGCCGCCCAACAACAAATAGAGCTGGGTGTCATCCACATACTGGAGACATCCCAGCCCATGCCTCTGGGCAATCTGGGCAAGGGGACGCATATAGATGTTTAAAAGCGGTGGCGCAGGCAGTAAGAACGCCTGCAAAGTAACATCAATGAACAGCCATTACGGCTGTTCGAAACTCACCGCAGCCGGAGTGAGCTCCCGGCCCATGTCCCAGCTCCCGTCCACCCAGCGGTTCGAAAGCATTATAAATGCAAGTAGATAAAGTGGGTACCTGCCCTAGGTGGCAGGGGGCACCCCCTCCTCCTTGTGACATGGAGGTTTCGGCGGCGGCGGCGATGGCGGCGAGCAGTTCCTGGCGACCAGTGGAGCAACGTTGGAAGGCGGAGCCCGGAGAAGTGGAGGCCTGGAGAGCATGGTGATGTGTGGCGCAGCGCGGCGGAGCCACCTATGGACAATAGCCGGAACTGCAGCCAACACAGAAGCCACGCACCAGGACAAGACCTGCCGGAGGAAGCTGCCCGGAAGATCGGCTCCAGAAAAAGGGCACCAGGACGCCAATATCTGAAGCCGCGGAAGGAAGCCGGATGACAACTAGTCCGGGGTGCTGGTAGGCAGTCACCACCCTGTAGACTATGTGGCCCTAGTTAGGTTAAAATTCGGTTGCTTAGAACCGCTATGTAAACCACCCAGAGACCCTCTGAGGTTAGGGCGGTATATAAGCCGAAAGTATAAATAAATAAATATAAAGCATCAGGGAGAGCACTGCCCCTTGAGGCACACCACAATCCAATTGGTGTCTCCAGGATAGCCATTCCCACAGTGTCACCCTTTGTCCCCAACCTTAGAGAAAGGAGACAAGCCACTGAAAGGCCAGCCCCTGAATTCCAGTGTCAACGAGGCGGTGGGTCAGTCGCTGATGGTCAACCATGTCAAATGCTGCCGACAGGTCCAGCAACAACAGCACTGCCAATCCGCCTCTATCCAGATGCCTCTGGAGGCCGTCCGTGAGAGCGACCAGTGCCGTCTCCGTCCCGTGACCTGGGTGAAAGCCATACTAGAAGGAATCTAGAATGGAAGTGTCATCCAAAAACCCCGTAACTGAATCGCCACTGCCCTCTCTGTTATCTTGCCCAAGTGTGGGGCAAGTTGGAGACCTGCTGGTAGTTGGCTAATTCGGCCGGGTCCAGAGCTGGCTTTTTCAAGAGAGGGCAGGCCACTGCTTCCTTAGGTGCCTCCAGGAACAGTACCTCCAAGAGGGACTTGTTGATAATCTCCTGCGAGTCACCTCAAAACCCCTCATGGCCAGCTTTAATTAGCCATGAAGGGCACGGATCGAGGGAGCAAGTGATAGGGGTGTACAGCTAGGAGCAATTTGTCAACTTCCTTTAGGCTGAGCAGACCGAAATGATCCATCACTTGACCAGAAGACATGCTTGGAACCTCGAGCTCACTCACTGCATCAACTGTAGCGGGGAGGTCGTGGCAGAGTGACAAGGCTTTATCTGCAAAATCGCTCGCGAAGACCTCTCAGCCAATAGCAATGTTCCCTCTAAGCTGTGGAGTCGTGTGAGCAACAATTCTACTTTGTGAGCTACTAACATTAAAGTTGTGAGCGAGCAATTTGGCTGTTGCATAAACTAGTTTGCTCTGGGGCCATCCTTCCTGAGCCAATATGAAAATGTGTGAGCCAGCGGCTAAAAAGCTGTGAGCCAGCTCACACTAACTCAGCTTAGAGGGAACACTGGCCAATAGCCAATTCCCTAGCATTTGGTTTGCATTGGGGCAAAGCACTATATACTTCTGAGGAAATATATGAGCATGAAAATCTGGTTGAGAGGCTCTGGGTAAAAATAAAAGGAGTAAGAAATAATACTGATATCATAGTGGGGGCCACAACATCCGCTGGTGATTCAGGGACCCAGGGAGGCCAGGCTCGCTGCAATCAGGGCCAGGGCCTTTTCAGTGGCGGCTCCTACCTGGTGGAACAAGCTCCCCGCGGAGATCAGGGCCCTGCAGGACCTTTTACAGTTCCGCAGGGCCTGCAAGACGGAGCTCTTCTGCCAGGCTTTTAATTAGGAGCTGTCGCTACCACTACTATTACCACCAACTATATCGTTAGTAACAAGATAGAGCCACAGCATCTTGATGGATCGGTCACCACTGAACTGGGACTTTGTGTTACATCTACAGTACACCATCTAAATTCGTCTGAAGGATTAACATCCAAAAAAAATCCAAAAAAAAAAGAAGCCAAAAATCCTAAATATAAATACACTGGCAGGGACGGACCAAGAGAGAGATCTTGGAGTCGTAGTAGATAACTCAATGAAAATGTCTAGACAGTGTGTAACTGCAATAAAGAAGGCCAACGCTATGCTGGGGATTATTAGGAAGGGAACTGAAAACAAATCAGCCAGTATCATCATGCCCCTGTATAAATCATTGGTGCGACCTCATTTGGAGTACTGTGTACCGTTCTGGTCGCCACATCTCAAAAAGGATATTATAGCATTGGAAAAAGTGCAGAGAAGGGCAACTAGAATGATAAAAGGGTTGGAACACCTTCCCTATGAAGAAAGGTTAAAACGCTTGGGGCTCTTTGGCTTGGAGAAACGACGGCTGAGGGGTGACATGATCGAGGTATATAAGATTATGAATGGGATTGAGCAGGTTGAGAAAGAAGTACTTTTCTCCCTTTCTCACAATACAAGAACTGGTGGGCACTCCATGAAATTGCTGAGCAGTCGGGTTGGAACAGATAAAAGGAAGTACTTCTTCACCCAAAGAGTGATTAACACATGGAATTCACTGCCACAAGAGGTGGTGGCAGCTACAAGCGTGGACAGTTTCAAGAGGGAATTAGATAAACTTATGGAGCAGAAGTCCATCAGTGGCTAACAGCCACAGGGTTTAGATGGGAACTCTCAGTCGGGCAGGTGATGCACTGAATTCTTGGTGCTGGGGGGGCAGCAGTGGGAGGGCTTCTAGTGTCCTGGCCCCACTGCTGGACCTCCTGATGGCACCTGGTACTTCTTCACCCAAAGAGTGATTAACACATGGAATTCACTGCCACAGGAGGTGGTGGCAGCTACAAGCATGGACGGCTTCAAGAGGGAATTAGATAAACATGCAGAGCAGAGGTCCTTCAGTGGCTATTAGCCACAGGGTGTAGATGGGAACTCTCAGTCTGGGGCAGGTGATGCACTCTATTCCTGGTGCTGGAGGGGTAGCAGTGGGAGGGCTTCTAGTGCCCTGGCCCCACTGCTGGACCTCCTGATGGCACCTGGTATATTTTGGCCGCTGTGTGACAAGAGTGTTGGACTGGATGGGCCATTGGCCTGATTCAACACTGGCTTCTCTTATGTTCTTATGTAACATCACTGAACACTTTAATTGTAATATAAGGTTGTTTTTATTTTGTTTTATATGTTTTATATACCTGGCACATGATGCCCTTAACTGTAAATCGCCCTGAGCCCGTTTGCGGGGAGGGTGGGATAGAAATGTAATAAAATCAATAAATAATAAATAAGCCAGGCAGAGGATTGGAAAGGTTTGTGTGTATATGTGTGCGTGTGAAGAGAAGGAGAGAATCCATTTTAGGACCAGCCTCTCCCACGTAGGAATCACCAAGGGGCAGTTCCTTCTGGCAGACGGCCTCACTGAGAACTAGCAGCTTGGGAAGTGGCAGCTTTGCCTTCCGAAGACCCAGCAAAGCTACGTATACCCACCTCACCTCCAAATAGTGTTGCCAGACCAGCCTCCCGGTGGAGGCAGGGGATCCTCTGCCCCCCAGCTGCCAATCAGCTGGCCAGAGGCGGGACTTAGCAGTAGAAAGAAGGTGGACTAGGCCACTTTTGTCAGCATCGCAGAGGAAGTGATGTAATCACACCAGTGACTTCTGGGCAACACTCTGGTATTTGGGGAAGAACTCAGTTTTACCATTGAGTTCTTCCCCAAATACCAGTGCACCACCTAAAAGTTGCCGGCATTATGCCACTTCCTCTATGATGCCAACGATGCCTTCTTTCTACTGCTCAGTCCCCCCCCCAACCCCCACCGATTGCCAGGAGGGGCCTAGCAAACTTATCCTAGATGCATATGAGAAGCTCCTCTTGCCTGGTTTTCCAGCCAATCACTTTTCTCCTTCCAAGGCCGGGATTTCCCTCTCTCACAGGGTTTTTTTTTGTGCCATGGACCCCTTTGGCGGTCTGGTGAAGCCCAGGGACCCCTTCTCAGAATAATGTTTTAAAATGCATAAAATAAAATAAATAGGACTATAAAGGAAACCAATTATATTCAAATACAGTTATGCATTTTTCAAAAAGTTATGATATGGTAATATATGTGCTTCTTTATTAACACATTCAATAACAAGCCAGTCAGTCAGCCAACCTTTATTGGCATAGATAAAATACAACCTGGATCACATTTTAAGATGCGTATAAAATATATATAAATGTAATATAAAACAGTCAGCCCACTGGGACCTTGTATTCCCTTACCCTTATAGCGATAGAAAGAAATTGCGCTACTAAGAAGGTATTGTGAGGGTGAATATCTGACAAAAGGAAAGATATAAGTCTCTCTTCAGGTAGACTATGCTTGTTGGGCAGAAGGGGATGTGTGATTAAAACATCCCAAATCCTATTATAAAATTCGCAGCTGAGCAAGATACGAGCAGTGGATTCTAGGTTCCTGCTGTTACATGGGCAGGTCCTTTCAGGGTAGGGGTGTTAATAAATCTGCAAAATTGTTCAATAGCAATTTGAACTTGAGTGAACTTGCCGGGTGTCCCCTCGTAGCCCCCATGCTTAACTGTTTTACAAAAGGCTGCGCAGCCTTATTGAAGAAGAAGACGAGATTGGATTCATACCCCGCCCTTCACTGCCCAAAGGCGTCTCAGAGCAGCTTATAAACTCCTTTCCCTTCCCCTCCCCACAACAGACACCCTGTGAGGTAGGTGGGGCTGAGAGAACTTCTGACAGAAACCACTCTTTTTCAAGAACAGTTGTGCCAGAGCTTGTGACTGACCCAAGGTCACACCAGCAGGCGCAAGTGGAGGAGTGGGGAATCAAACCCGGTTCTCCCAGATTAGAGTCCGCACACTTAACCACAACACCAAACTGGCTCTTACCCCTTGAGAGCTAAGAATTCTCCTTTGAACTTTAACAAAGAATAAAAACGACTCACTTCTTTCCATGCATTGATCAACGGACAATTGTAGATAGGGAATACTGTAGATAGGGAATACTGTGCCACAAATGTGAGAACACCTGAGTTTACTGTTTCGTGGCTGAATGACAACTAGGCGCAGAGTTTCCTGATAGTTGGTGAGCTACGTCACACGACCTTCTGTAGAGAGGAAGACTGCGACTGCGTGTGATCTAGCGGCGGGTCCTAATAACTACCCTAATTTCAAAGTAGTGGTGATGAGCATAAACAATATTTCGAGATATCTGCAATGACTGTGATGTAGTATCAAAAATATCTGTGGTTTCTCTTGGTTACAAGGTACGACTGTGGTTTGTTGCCTACATTCATAATTGGAGGAAATGCGGAATTTCAGAGGTTAGTGAAAATAAAGATGTAAATTTTTCCCATCCAACCCCTGAAATCTATCCACAGATATCTGCTATCCTTGAATTGTCTATTTCAGAACAGGATTTGGCAAACAGGCATGTTTTTTGCCAGTCTTGCAGATGTCAGAAGGACTTAGCTTTGCAGATAGACTAAAATAGGGCAACCATTGTTATTTATTTATCATATGGCAGAGAAGCATATAATAGTGTAAAATACATAATAAAGTTGATACAACGGGTGTGCAGACAGATTGGGCAATCCCCCTAAATATTAATATCTAAATTTTCAATCCACTTGATCACAGCTGTTTAGAGTACAAAGAGCTTTGTCGCATCTCCCTGGAAAGCACGATGCTCACATTCCTGTGACAGAAGGAACATAGTTTGGCGGGCTGCGCCACAATCGCATTCAGGTCCTGGTATTTTGCCCCATTTAAACAACAGGTCAACACAACTGCCAAAGCCTGTTTGTATTCTATTGGCGGACTTCCATATGTTACATGGCAAGTCAAATCCTGCCTTTTGTTTGTATTTATCAGATTATGGATATTGGATGTAATTGATTGCATCCATATTTGCTACCATTTCTTAGGTAAAGGTAAAGGTTCCCTTGCTCGAAAGCCAGTCAAATCCGACTCTAGGGTTGCGGTGCTCATCTCCGTTTCAAAGCCGAAGAGCCAGTGCTGTCCAAGTACGTTTTCGTGGTCATGTGGCCGGCATAACTAAACACCAAGATCTTTCCAAGATCAAAATTTTGTCATTGCAGGATTTGTGCAGATCTTATTGTTGGGTGTTGGGAAGGTAAAGTAGATAGGCCCACATCAGTCATGTCTTTTTGGCTGGACGACTGTGTTTTCAATTATCTTTCTATATTCACGAAAAAGAGCATCATGTCTTCATAGATGCAGGGGCGCGATGTGGCACAACGTGGGTAGCCAATAGGTTGGAGTGAGTTTAATACATTCGCTGATGATTGAGTTGGACATTAAGTTTGTGGACATGGGGGCTGTTGAGCCACACTGAAACACCATGTTCTGCAACACCAACCCAAAGCTGACCATCTAAGTGTTGTGCCAAACACACCCCAAATTGTACCACACGATTTTTGGATAATGTTGTTTTGCATGCGTATTTTTGCTGATACATTGGTAAGAAGGTGTTTATAGCTCAGGGTTCTGGCCAGGGTAATGCCAAGGTACTTAGGTGTATCTTTGTGTGTAAGTTGGGTGCCATTAAGTAGACGTTCAGTTTATGGTTGGCAAGATTGTTACTGAGATGAAAACAGGAATATTCCATTAACATAAGAAAATAAGAGAAGCTATGTTGGATCAGGCCGATAGCTAATCCAGTCCAACACTCTGCCCCCCCAAGCACCAAGAATGTAGAGCATCACTGCCCCAGACATGGTGCTCCATCTCTACCTTATGGCTAATAGCCACTTATGAACCTCTGCTCCATATCTATGTATCAGATTCTCAACAGTGGATACTTATTTCCACAGAGGGCACACTCTCCCCCAGCAGTATTTTCTACAGACTTGGGGGACTCTGCGGGTTGCAGAAAAATCCAAGAAATTGAAAAATCCAAAAAGTTAAAAAAAAACCTTTGGGAAGGTTTGAATCCCTCCCCCCAATCCAAGGCGGGATATAAATCTAAAATAATAAATAAATAAATAAATAATTGAAATGGCTGCTGCAGGGATCTACTCCAAGCCCCGCCACATCAACAGTGAGAGACAGACTGGCTGATAGCCGGAGAGACAGATAGAGAGATGGTGAGTGGGGAAAGAGGTCAGGAAGCAAAAGCAGAATTGGAGCTGCGATTGGGAAGGATTCCTCCTGCAGTATGAATGGCTAAATAGCAGAGGGGTTGGGTCGAAAAGGCAGGGGAGGGAGCAGGGCACTTCCCAGGCCAATTTTGGAACCAGGCCTGGGACTAGGATTGCCTGCTCCAGGTTGAGAATTTCCTGGAGATTCTGTGATGAAGTCTGAGGAGTGCAGAGTTCGGGGAAGGGAGACACTTCAGCTGGATATATTGGCAGAGTCCACCCATTTTCTTCAAGGGGACAGATCTCTGTTGTCTGGAGTTCAGTTGTAATTCTGGGGGATCTCCTGGTCCCACCTGGAGGCTTGCAAAGCTAGGTTTAGCAGCACCCACTGGGTAACTTGATACCACCTGACTTGCATGATTCAACTAGGCCTGACTGATTGCTGCTGTTCAACAGCAGCCACCCTATGAAAGTCAGTGTAATATAATGGTCAGAGCTTCAGAGCAGGATTTGCAAGACCGAGGTTTAGATCCCCATCTTGCTGTGGAAGCTCACTGACTGATTTTAGACCAGTCACATACTTTCAGAGTTGCATACAGTTCTGGTCACCGCACCTCAAAAATGTTGTTGTGTGGATAAAAAGGAGGAAAAGAGAATAATATAAACTGCTTTAGTCCCCACTGTGGAGAAAGACCATAGTTTTCTGCAGCAGAAGCTGCAGGGGGAAAGGAGATGGAAAGCTGAAGACAGAGGGGCAAACAAAGGTAGGTTGGCTGTTGGCAGGAAGGAGACAGGGATGCCAACTCCAGGTTGGGGAATTCTTCAGTATTTGAAGGGTAGAGCCTGGGGAGGAAGGGGATTAAGGTGGGGAAGGACTTCAGACAGATCTAATGGCATAGACTCCACCCTCCAAAGCAGGCATTTCCTCCAGGGAACTAATCTTGCCAAACTCCTGGTGAGGGCTGGAGATATCCTGGAATTACAACAGATCTCCAGATGACAGAGATCGGTTCCCACAGCGAAAATGGCTGCTTTTTATGGTATTTTACCCTGCTGAGGTCACTTCCAAGCTCAAATCCTCCCAAAGCTCCACCCCAAAATCTCCAGGAATTTCCCAACATGGAGCAGGCAACACTAAGAGGAACTAATCTCTGTATTTGGGCAATTCGTTGTGATTCCTGGAGAGCGGCTGCTGCCACTGCTGTTGTGGGGGGGAGGAAGTAGGAGGGAGGCCAGGAGAGTGATAGGGGCAGAATGAGTGATGGGGTGGGGGCAGAAAGAAAGTGACGGGCATGGAGGGGAGAGAGAGGGAAAAAGGGGTGGCGGGAAGTAGAAAGTGTGAGAGAAGGAGGGGAAGTTGGGGGGAAATGGGACAGCCACTCCGACAACTTTCTTGTGGGTCCCCACTGGTGTTTATCCCCTCTTGAAGCTGTCTATGCTTGTAGCCACCACCACTTCCTGTGGCAGTGAATTCTGTATTTTAATTACTCTTTGGGTGAATAAGTACTTTCTTTTATCTGTTCTAAACTTACTGCTCAGCAATTCCATTGAGTGCCCACGAGTCCTTGTATTGTAAGAAAGGGAGAAAAGTTCTTTCTCTACCTCCTCTGTCCCTTGCATAATTTTGTAAACCTCTATCATGTCACCCCTCAGTCGTCGTTTCTCCAAACTAAAGAGCCCTAACCTCTTTAACTTTTCTTCAAAGGGAAAGTGTTTCATCCCTAAATCATTTTGGCTGCCCTATTTTGCACTTTTCCCAATGCTATAATGTCATTTTTGAGGTGTGGTGACCAGAACTGTACACAATATTCCAAATGAGACCACACCATCGATGTATACAGGGGCAGACACTGGCTGATTGGTTTTCAGTTCCCTTCCTAATAATCCCCAGCACAGCGTTGGCCTTTTTTATTGCTGTTGCACACTGAGTTGACATTTTCAGTGAGTTATCCACCATGACTCCAGGATCTCTCTCCTGGTCAGCCTCCCCCCAGTTCAGACCCCATCAGCATGGTTAGGATTTTTTGCTCCAGTGTGCATTACTTTGCACTTGCCCACGTTGAACCTCATTTGCCACACTGACCCCCACTCACCCAGCATTGACAAATCCCTCTGGAGCATCTCACAATCCTCTCTGGTTTTCACCACCCTGAAAAACTGTATCATCCACAAATTTAGTCACTTCACTGCTTATTCCCAACTCCAAATCATTAATGAACAAGTTAAAAAGCACTGGACCTTATACCAAGTCCTGCTGTACTGCACTGCTTACCACCCTCCATTGTGAAAACTGCCCAAACTCTCTGTTTCCTGTTAGCCAGTTTTTATTCCACAAGAGGCTTGTCCTCTTATCCTGTGACTACTAAGTTCACTTAGGAGCCTTTCATGAGGAACTTTATCAAAATTGTTTTTTTCCTGGACTTGGGATGACCCACCATTTACAGTAGTAGTCAAACAGAATTTCGAGGTCCCTAGTCAGTATCTCTTCAGTCCTTTCAATTCCACTGAAAAGGCCCTTCTTCGCATAACTACTTTCGGAGCATTCTGAGCCTCCAACACCTCGGCATTAGAAGAAGAGCCTCATCAGAACCCACTGTACAAAAGGTTTGCCCTTGTGTGGATTATCTGAGACAGGAAGGCTGGATCTCTGCCTCAAGCTCTTGCTACACAGATTCCTCCCCTGTGTTGAGTCCTCAGTGGTTAAGGAGATATGGGCTGGTCTTGAATCTCCTTCCACCCTCAGAAAATATCCTTTCTTTCTTCCCTGTGAGATCTATTTGAGTTCTCTCCTAAATCTTTGCATGTATATCTGAGTATAACTCTCATATAAGAAGCAATAATCTTTTATCAATATTTGTCTTTGCCAATCTCTCCCACAAATGACCAATGGGAGTCAAAAGCTGTGGTCAGATCAAAAAACTCCACATACAGGGCTTTAGTTGGACCATTCATGCCTGAATATGTTCACACTATGCAGTTTCTGCCCATGTGGGTTCTTTGATGCTGTTGAAGATGGCCAGGCCAACTGAATCTCTTCTCACAGTCTGAGAATTCAAAAGAATTCTCCCCTGTGTGACTTTGTAGATTCTTATTCAAAAGGTTTTTCCCCTGTGTGGATGAATATTGCCACTCTGACTGAATTGCTTGCCATACTCTGAGCACTCTTCTTCTCTATGTTGGTTCTTTGATACTGTAGAAGATTGTAACTCTGACTGAATATCTTTCCACATTCTGAGCATTCAGAAGGTTTCTCCCCTGTGTGGGTTTTTAGATGGTGTTGCAGATGGCCGGTCTGACTGAATCTCTTCCTACACTCTGAGCACTCAAAAAGTTTCTCTTTTATTTTTTTATTATCAGTTCACATTATAGGACAAAACATAAACTACAATCTACAACAATCTTTAAATCATATATAAAATATAGATACATAGGCAGTCATCTATAATCATTTAGTACAATATTCTACAATATCCAGGTCATATCTTAAACATAACCATAAACATAAACACATCTATATGCTCTATATAACATAATTACACTTATTAAGAACTTGCAAGAATATATTCTTTTTTTAGCCTCTGTTTAAATATCTTTATTCTATCCCTCCCATTTATCTTCATATCTAATACCTTATTATTACAGATATATATTGCTGGACTCTTTTCTTAATCTGTATCTTGATTTAGATTTATTCCTAATTCTCAGGTATGTAATAAAAAAATACTTTGAATTTTTCTTGAATTTCTGAAACTGGCTTATTGTGTATATAAAGATGTTAATTCTGCCATTCTCACATATTCATATAATTTATCCTTCTATAACATTCAAAAGGTTTTGTCACCTCTGTGGATTCCTTGATGCTGACAGAATCTCTTCCAACACTTATGAGCATTTAAAATGTTTCTCTCATGTGGGCTCTTTGATGTTTTTGAAGATTGCGAAGCCGACTGAATTTCTTTTCACACTCTGAGCATTTAAAAGGTTTCTCTCCTCTGTGGCTTCCCTGATGACGCTGAAGATGGCCACTCTGACTGAATCTCATTCCACACTCTGAACACTCAAAAGGTTTCTCCCCAGTGTGGATTCTTAAATGGCTGTGAAGATGGCCACTCTGACTGAATCTCTTTCCACACTCTGAGCACACAAAAGGTTTCTCCCCTGTGTGGGTTCTTTGATGTAGTAGGAGATTGCCACTTGTGCTGAATCGCTTTCCACATTCTAAGCATTCAAAAGGTTTCTCCCTTGTCTGGGTTCTTTGATGTAGAAGGAGTTCGCCACTCTGACTGAACCTCTTTCCACATTCTGAGATTTCAAAAGGTTTCTCCTCTGTGTGAGTTCTTAAATGATTGTGAAGTTGGAAGCTCAGACTGAATCTTTTTCCGCATTCTGAGCATTCATAAGGTTTCTCCCCTGTGTGGGTTCTTTGATGCAGTAGGAGATCACCACTCTGACTGAATCTCTTTCCGCACTCTGAACATTCAAAGGGTTTCTCCGTTGTGTGAGTACTTAGATGCCGTTGAAAACTGCTACTGTCACAAAATCTCTTTCCACATTCTGAGCATTCAAAAGGTTTCTCTCCCGTGTGTTTTTTGATGTACTAGGAGATGGCCACTCTGAGTGAATCTCTTTCCACACTCTGGGCATTCAAAAGGTTTCTCTCCTGTGTGAGTCCTTAAATGCTTGTGAAGATGGCTGCTCCAACTGAACCTCTTTCCACAGTCTGAGCATTCAAAAGGTTTCTCTCCTGTGTGGGTTCTTTGATGCACTAAGAGATGGCCACTCTGACTAAATCTCTTTCCACACTCTGAGCACACAAAAGGTTTCTCCCCTGTGTGAGTTCTTAAATGCTTGTGAAGGTGGCTGCTCCAACGGAATCCCTTTCCACATATTGAGCATTCAAAAGGTTTCTCCCCTGTGTGGGTTCTTTGATGCAGTAGGAGATCGCCATTCTGACTGAATCTCTTTTCACCCTCTGAACATTCAAAAGGTTTCTCCCCTGTGTGTGTTCTTTGATGTTGCTGAAGACTGACAAGATGAGTGAATTTCTTTCCACACTCTGAGCATTCAAAATGTTTCTCCCCTGTGTGGGTTCTTTGATGCACTAGTAGATGGCAACTCTGACTGAATCTCTTTCCACACTCTAAGCATTCAAAAGGTTTCTCCCCTGTGTGAGTTCTTAGATGCTTGTGAAGATGGCTGCTCCAACTGAACCTCTTTCCACAGTCTGAGCACTGAAAAGGTTTCTCCCCTGTGTGGGTTCTTTGATGCACTACGAGATGGCCACTCTGACCGAATCTCTTTCCACATTGTGAGCACACAAAAGGTTTCTCCCCTGTGTGAGTTCTTAAATGCTTGTGAAGATGGCTGCTCCAACGGAATCCCTTTCCGCATACTGAGCATTTCAAAGGCTTCTCCCCTGTGTGGGTTATTTGATGCAGCAGGAGATCACCACTGTGACTGAATCTCTTCCCACATTCTGAGAATTCAAAAAGTTTCTCACCAGTGTGGGTTGTTTGATGTTGGTGAAGACAGCCAAGGTTTGAGATCTCTGAGCAACTCTCGCCACAGTCTGAGAAACTATAGTGTTTCTCTTCTGCATGTGTTTGTTGATGTTGAAGGAGGTCTGCTCTGCAAAGGAAACTGTTTCCACACTCCAAGCCTTGATAGGTCTTCATTCCATCCAGCATTTGTAAATGGAGCTTATATTGGGCTTCATCTAAGAAGACCATTTCACACTCCAAACTCTTGTACATCTCCTCCACCGTGTGAATTGCTTCATGGAAATCCCCTCCTTGGCAAGGAATGGGTTGATCCATCTTCTCAACTATGTGGCTTCCTTTCTGCCTCTTTGGTTGGCCTTGAGTCCTGAAGGTTTCTCTCAAGTCTTCATCCTTGACTTCATCTGGCGATAGATGATGCAGCTCCTCACCCTCCTCGTTCCCCCGATCACCCCCTGTTGGTAATAAAGAGAGAGGTCCGATTAGCACCCACAGGAGGAGGTCTGATTTGCACTCGAAATTCCATCAACGCTCAAAGCATTTCAGGGCCTTGTTCTGTCTGTACATTGAAATATACAATAGTATACATATTAAAAGTTGCTTCCCGCCTGCCTGCCTGCGTGGCCCATCTCTATCTTTGAAGTTTTCCTCAGCCTCTTCATTCTTGGCTTTTTCCAAAGAGAACCCCTGGAATTCCCCAAGGGTCTCCTTTACATCAGCTGCTGGAATACAGAAGGAGGTCAAATCAGTACCTATCCAAGCCGCCAAGCCAGCAATTAGGCACGCCTCATTCGTGAGTGTTCATTTCCTTTGGCAGAACTTCTTTCCCCCAAAAAGTTTGCTGCTGGGCAGGGAGATGTTAGGACCTCACCAAGTGAACCCTGCAGTTCAAGGGACCCCTCATGTTGATAACTTTTTTGCCTCGTTCTGCCTGACTATTCTTAAGTAGTCCCTTGTACATTGACAGAGGGAGAGAGAAAGTGATGATTCTTATATGGGGAAGAAATCCAAGGAAGAGGAAAAATTCTTCTGGAAGAATGGAAACATGATCCAGATCAAATCCCACTATCCTAACCAGTTTAAGGGGGACGAATCCATACCAGATCACAGTCAGAGTGGATGGCCTCAATCCCATTCGGGGGAAGGGTTTGTTGTACAGGCTGGCAACTGAGAAATCAGGATCTGACCTGGTACCACAGGAGTCTCCCCCTCACTGGGGACCCTCCATTTTGGATCCCTGCACACTTGCACATCTTAGCGGGGGCCTAGCAATGAAAAATGGAGTCTGGAACAAACTGATATCAACAATGACAGTGAGTTGGGCTGAGAGCATGCAAGGAATGTGAAGCAATTCCCCCACTAATCACGCAAAAGCCATATCTGGTGGGAATCCACTGAAGGGCCTTTTCCCCAAGGGCCTAAGGGGTTCCCTCCCTGACCACCTGGCCTGAATAAAGACCCAAATAATCAAGACAATGAACAATGGGCCAGCCCCCACCATTTCTTCCTTCTCTCGAGTGCTGGACAGGAAGATTTCTCCTCCTACCCGGTCATGTAAACTCAGCCATTAACTTGCCTATTTTAACTCTCAGTCTTCCTAAAGGAGCACTTCTCCTTGAGAATAATAATAATAATACTCTACTACACACAATGCCATACGATAATTATTACTATAATATATAATATATATATATAATATATATATATTATATATATTATATTTATATAATATATAAATAAAAATTATTATTATCGTATGGCATTGTGTGTAGCACAACCAGGAAAGACTTTTAGCTGTAATGCGAAAGAAGAAAAACTCCCCTCCGCAATGCAGACCAAAACTCCTTTTGAAATTAGCTCATCTCCAGAGAGGTGGACTTTTCATCACTCCCACATTCCAGTGCCCACACCTCCTTCATCTTTGCAGAAATGTATAAAAGGTTATCCCTCAGTCCATCCAATCTGCAGCACGTGTTGGATCCCAGCCTGTTCCCCCAACTGTATGGCTGGCTTCTCTACTTTTCCATCCTATTCTGCTGTGCTTCTCCACAGCTGCCTGGTCGTCTTCAGGAAGCCAGGCTTGTATCTCTTTGATTCTTCCCCTTTATGTTCTCCCTTTGTAGCAGGGAAAGGGTTTAAACTGTGATTGTAGTCAGTATTCCCTCTAAGCTGAGTTAGTGTGAGCTAGCTCACAGTTTTTAGCCTCTGGCTCACAGATTTTGGTCTTAGCTCAGGAAGGATGGCTCCAGAGCAAACTAATTTATGCAGTAGCCAAATTGCTCGCTCACAGCTTTGATGCCCGTAGCTCACAAAGTAGGGTTTTTGCTCACAAGACTCCACAGCTTAGAGGGAACATTGATTGTAGTTCACATGTGTATTTGTTTCCTTTCAGTAGAGCCTCTATTTTTATTTAACCTGACCTAACCTGGTTCTCTTTCTAGTAACTTAATAAATTTGTTTAAGATGCCGATACCCTTCATTTCTTGAGTGTTGGTGTGTATCTCTACCCTGGTATACATAGGTTTATGATCTCGGGAATTAATACCCCAAAATACACATATTTTCTCTTTGCTAGCAGAAGGAAGCTTTTGCCAGCTACAGGGACATGTATGAGTGAACTGTGTAACAGATCCCTTTCTGAGGACCTCTCAGCCCCTCCTTGGCTCCAGGCCAGGACACCCTCTTTGGCTTGGGTGAGAGCCATAGTAGTGGATTCCATAGTTCCCTCTATGCTGTGCTAGGGGGCACTGGCGCACAAAATTTTAACAGCCAGCTCAGAGAGTTACTGTTTCAGCCCACAGACACTGCTTCAGCCCACTGTAAACAATGGAGAATGGGGGCATCTCCTTCTGGGGCCCATAGAATTGGACCCCCTGGTCCAATCATTTTGAAACTCGGGGAGCTTTTTGAAGAGAGGCACCAGCAGCTGTGTTGCAAACTTGGTGTATCTACCTCAAAAAATAGCCCCCCAAGCCCCAGATACCCCCAGATCGATTCTTCATTATAGCCTATGGGGCCCATTGACTATAATGATCCCCATAGGCTAAAATGGAGCTAAAAAAAGGGGTTTTTGCACACCCCTATTATGCTTCTCAGCATGATTTGTAAGCTGCCTTCAGCCACAGGGAAAAGTGGGATATAAATATTTGAATAAATAAGTAGGTTGGGTGCATTGATAACATTTAAGAAACTTCCTGTTTTTTAGGTTAGACGGGGTTCTGACAGTGATTGTTCCTGAAGAAATGAACAGTGACTCACGAAAGCTCGTACCGTGCCACATATTTTGTTAGTCTTTAAGGTGCTATAAGACTCTTGCTCTTTTCTACTGTTCCTCCTCTGTTATACTTGACCTGTAATACTGGTTGTCATATTTCACTAAAAGCCCAAAGTAGACTGCAAGAGTGTGTGTGTCATCCGTCCCCCCCCCCAGTACTGGTATGTTTTCTAAGGCTCAGCACAGGGTAATGGTCTGAGGCCAGGTCTACCACTATTGTGGACTGGGGTGGGTAGACCTGTTCTCCAGAGGCCAGGTCTACCAATACAGTGGACTGGGGTGGGTAAACCTGTTCGCCGGAGGCCAGGTCTACCACTATAGTGGACTGGGGTGGGTAGACCTGTTTGCCGGAGGCCAGGTCTACCACTATAGTGGGCTGGGGTGGGTAGACCTGTTTGCCGGAGGCCAGGTCTACCACTTTAGTGGACTGGGGTGGGTAGACCTGTTCTCCAGAGGCCAGGTCTACCAATATAGTGGACTGGGGTGGGTAGACCTGTTCTCTGGAGGTCAGGTCTACCAGTATAGTGGACTGGGGCGGGTAAGATTTGACTTGATTCTGTTTTCTCTTATAACCTTTATTCTTAAAATATACTTTAAATATAATTCAAAAGGATTTATTTTGAGATTTTTACAAAGTTATGGAAGTAATCTTCTAAAAGATTAATGTATCCAGAAGTCAAAAGTAGACTCGCTCACGACTGTAATGCCACTAGGCTTTTTTGCTCACGGGGTAGAATTTCTACTCCCAACACAGTGGAGCTTACAGGGAACATTGCTGGACTCAGCTGCCCCTGAGCCAACCAAGCGGCTTGGGCCACCCTCCCAGACCATGCGCTTTCCCTGCCACCCCAACTCCTTGAGATCTCCAACAGGGGACATGTAGTGGGACAGGCCTGAAAATGATGTATTCGTGTTCAATATGTTGATTCGGACCTCATCCCTGTGGCAGCAATTCACACTGTTGGCACGCATGGAAGATCCTTACCCAGAGAGGCCACGCTCCCATAGTTCTCCAGCATGACTTCCCCGTAGAGAGCTCTTTGGTCCGGATCCAGCAGGGCCCACTCCGCCTCGGTGAAATGCACGGCCACCTCCTCAAAGGAAAAGGGACACTGAAAGGAAAAGCAGATTCCCTCGTCAGAGATCATGCCAGGCAGAGAAGGCACACTGGAAGGGGGCAGTCGGGGAGGGCACAGGATGTGGAGCTTGGCATGGGCAAAGGGAGCAGCATTCAGAGCCTCTTTCCCTCGAACTCCTTAGCAGCAACTGCAGGAGCAAAAGCCCCTCTGTGAAAGGGGGGGGACCAGACCTGTCCCACTCATCTCCTCTACCTGGACTGGAGGTGCAGCAGCAGTTTCCACACCTCTGCCAAGATGATGGCGGAACACCACCTGTCCACTGCCTGTCACGAAGACAAAGGAGAAAGAAAGATAGTTAGCCTAGACTCCTTCGTTCGTTTGCTTGTTTGAATCCTGCTTTTTGAATATTTTTGTAAACCTCTATCATGTCGCCCTTCAATTGCCGTTTCTCCAAACTAAAGAGAACGTAACCTCTTTAATCTGTCTTCATAGGGAAAGTTTTCCATCCCCTTAATCATTTTGGTTGCCCTTTTCTGCACTTTTCCCAATCCTATAATGTCTTTTTTGAGGTGCGATGACCAGAACTGTATACAATATTCCAAATAAGGCCATACCATCAATTTATACAGGGTCATTATGATCCTGGATGATCTGTTTTCAGTTCTGTTCCTAATAATCCCCTGCATAGCATTTGCCTTTTTTATTCTCATTGCACACTGAGTTGACATTTTCAGTTAGTTATCCACCACGACTCCAAGATCTCTCTCCTGGTCAGTCTCCCCCAGTTCAGACCTCATCAACTTGTATTTATAGTTAGGATTTTTGGCTCCGATGTGCATTACTTTGCACTTGTCCATGCTGAACCTCATTTGTAACGTTGATGCCCACTCGCCCAGCCTCAACATCTCTTTGGACTGCCTCACAATCCTGCCTGATTCTCACCACCCTAAAAAACTTTGTATCATGAGCAAACTTAGCCACTTCACTGCTTACTCCCAACTGCAAATCATTAATGAACAAGTTAAAAAGCATCAGACCTAGTACCGAGCCCTGCGGTACCATACTGCTTACCACCCTCCACTGTGAAAACTGTGTATTTATACTCACTCTGTTTCCTTTTAATTAACCAGTTTTTAATCCACAAGAGGACTTGTCCTCTTATCCCATGACTACTGAGTTTACTTAAGAGCCTTTGATAAGGAATTTTATCACTCTGGAAGTCTAGGTAAACAGCATCTACTGTGGGTCACCCTTGTCCACATGTTTGTTCACACCCTCAAAGAACTCTAACAGGTTAGTGAGACAATATCTTCCCTTACAGAATCCATGCTGATTCTTCGTCAATACCCTTTGTTCATCAATGTGCCTACTAATTCTATCTTTAATAACAAATTCCACCAACTTATCTGACATTAGACTGACCAGCCTGTAATTTCCTGGATCTCCTCTGGAATGGTTTTTAAGATGGGGGTTATATTATCTAGAAGAAGAAGAAGAGTTTGGATTTATAGCCTGCCCTTCACTACCCAAAGGAGTCTCAGAGCGGCTTACAGTCCCTTTCCCTCCCCACAACAGGCACCCTGTGAGGTAGGTGGGGCTGAGTTTCAAGAACTGCTCTTGAGAGAACAGCTCTGAAAGAACTTGTGGCTGACCCAAGGTCATACCAGCAGCTGCATGTGGAGAAGTAGGGAATCAAACCTGGTTCTCGCCGATTAGAGTCCACTCCTAACCACTATACGAAATTGGCTCTGACCATGCAATCCTCAGGAACGGAGGCAGATTTTAATGACAGATTGCATATTTTTGTCAGGAGAGCCATAAGTTCACATTTAAGTTCTGACAGAACTCTTGCATGCATGCCATCTGGGCCTGGTTTATCGGTTTTTTAAGTTGTCTATCAGTCGTAGGACCTCCTCTCTCATCATCTCAATCTGACTCAGGTTTCCCTTTCATGAAAGCCAGTCGAATCCGACTCTAGGGCTGCGGTGCTCATCTCCGTTTCAAAGCCGAAGAGCCAGCGCTGTCCGAAGACATTTCCGTGGTCATGTGGCCGGCATGACTAAACACCAAGGCGCACGGAACGCTGTTCCCTTCCCACCAAAGTGGTACCTATTTATCTACTTGCAATTTCTTGCTTTCGAACTGCTAGGTTGGCAGGAGCTGGAACTAGAGACGGGAGCTCACTCCGTCATGCGGCCATTCGGTTCTCGAACTGCTGAACTACTGACCTTCCACAGCCTGCAGTTCAGCGTCTTAACCACTCGAGCCACCGCAGCTCCTCTCCTGTCCTAAACCTGCCCCAAAACTTCACTGTTGCCCCCATTCCCATCTGGCCACCAAACAGCCTTACCACGTGAGAGGGCATCTTGGGCACACTCCTGGTCCTGTGCCCTCTGCCCTTCCTCCAAAGGAGACCCTTCCTCCTCAGAGAAATCATTTTCCACCTTCACTGCTGGTCCCCACATCTGAAAGAGCAGAAAAGGAGATGGATAAGAGAAGGAATTGTACAGGCCAAGGAGAAGGATCCTGTACAGCTCCCAGACTCCTCACACCTGCATTGATGAGCAGAGCTGGTTCAACCACACGGGCAAGAACAAGCAGTCACCGGGGAGCAAGGTATTTATGAATTTCCTGCACTGTGCAGGGAATTGGACTAGATGACCCTGGAGGTCCCGTCCAACTCTATGATTCTATGATTCTAAGAGTCAAGGTTGGGTTTTGTAATGTCTTGTCTAACACTGGCGTCGACGATACTCACACAATACTCAGGCATCCAACACACAACAAACAAGCTGGTTTATTAACAGAAACGCCTCCGCAAGGAAGGCTATACACCACATTGAGAGGAACAGACGAGGACTAACTCCCAAGAACGACACCAGGGAAATAAATACTTTACACCTGTATTGAGAGATTGCTCCTGTTAAAGGGACATTACATCACAACTACCCTTCACAAAAAAGGATAAATATAATAAAATACAATACAATAAAAATAGATAAGAACATCATTAAAAACATGTACTATACAAATAATACAATCACTAAGGTGTATATCTTTCTGGAGAGAAAACAGGTCTCCCATGAGATGTTACATTTCTTCAGCCTGCAGAATACATGTCTCACGCTGTACACTGTTATCCTGATTAATACCTTCCATATTCCCACTAGACATATCATGAGGCTCACCTTAACATCTGTCTGTTACATTGATAAACACACCCGTTTGGAGTCATCACTCGATATGTGTGGGGCTGATCACACTTTTCTGTTACAGTCGCAGGGAGCCAACCTTCATGAGATTCTACCCATACTAAATCTCGTTGCTGTGAAGGCATAAGGATTTTGCTATACGATCAAAAAAGTATTTTTGCCTATCTTGAACTCTCTGAAGGTCTTCTTGCACTCCGGTGGGTACTTTAGGGCCCAAGAAGCCAGTAGTTACTGGAAGTTCGCTTCTTAACATTCTGTCCATCAGCATCTGAGCTGGTGAATATGACATTCCAATAACAGGTGTATTATGATATCCCAGCAATGACAAATATGAGTCCCTATGCGCATCTTCTGCCTCCTTAATTAGCTGTTTTATGGAACAAATTGCTCTTTCGGCCATTCCATTTGATGGCGGGTATCCTGGGCTACTAAAACATTGTTCAAACCCCCAGTCATGAGCAAACTGCCAAAACTCTCGACTAGCAAAAGGCATATAGTCGCTCACAACTGTCTTGGGAATGCCATGTCCAGCAAACACAGCTTCAAGTTTGGCAATCACAGTTCTTGCAGTCTTATTAGACTCACTACTTCTGGATACTTTGGAAAATAATCTACCACAAGAAAGAATGGGGAAAATCTATATTTAAAAATATCTACACCCCCTTTTCCCATGGTAATTCAGGAATCTCATGTGATATAAGTGGCTCCATAAGTGAGAGCCAGTTTGGTGTAGTGGTTAAGAGTGGCAGACTCTAATCTGGGAGAACCAGGTTTGATTCCCCACTCCTCCACATGCAGCTGCTGGTGTGACTTTGGGTCAGTCACAAGTTCTCTCAGAGCTGTTCTCTCAAGAGCAGTTCTTGAAAGAGCTCTCTCAGCCCCACCTACCTCACAGGGCATCTGTTATGGGGAGGGGAAGGAAAAGGAGATTGTAAGTGGCTCTCAGACTCCTTCAGGTAGTGAAGGGCAGGATATAAATCCAATTCTTCTTCTCTTCCTCCTCCTGATTTTTTTGGTGCAAGACATGCACATGCAGAGCAGTTCCCAACAACTGTTTCAGTATCATTAAACATACCAGGCCGATACATTAATCCTCTTTCCCTAGCCTTAGTTCTCTGCATACCCCGATGCATATCATTAAGTTGAGAAAGCATATTTCACCTTTGGGACAGAGGAACAGCTACCCTTTCTCCCACATAAAGAATACCATCCTCACAAACAATGCTCCTTCTAAGCTGTGGAGTCCTGTGAGCAAAAATTCTGCTTTGTGAGCGACTGGCATTGAAGTTGTGAGCGAGCGATCTGGCTACTGCATAATTCAGTTTGTTCTGGAGCCGTCCTTCCTGAGCAAAGACAAAAACGTGTGGGCCGGAGGCTAAAAATCTGTAAGCTAGCTCACACTAACTCGGCTTAGAGGGAACACTGCTCACAAAGTAACAAATCCTTCGCGGACCAAAATGGCTTTGCGACAGGAGGAACGTCTCTCAAATACTGTGGCCATCCTTGCCTTATAAGGGCTATTACCACCTGAAGTTGACAATCTTGACTTGTAGCTTCCGGATGCATCGCTTATGCGCTCGATTCATGTACTACTCTCTCACCTTCTACTGATACACAGTTTAAGAGCGGCATTTACCGCACTTCGCTTTCAGTCTATGCCCACTGAATTGCTGTCTGGAAGATATTCCAATAAACCACAGGAACAATGCATTTGTGTATGCAGAACCTCTGTGGAAGATCCATTTCACTATATAATGATTTGTCCTTCATATTCGGACCTTAGAAGCAGGTTCCTATGTGGAATTTTAAGCCAAGTGCACTATTTATCTGACAGCAAAAAACTGATCTTTCTCTTGTCGGATACGAACCCCTTGGTCTCATGCAAGGTAGCGCTTTTTGCACTTGCCGCTAGGAAGGTCAGATCCAAGGTGGCTCTTAGTAACGCCTCATAACGAGTTACAAAGTACTGACACCATGGTTTTAAAATTCCAGACTATTGTGATCCTGATATTTTAGCTGTACATTTTAGTTGTATGATTGAGTTTTATCCTGAATGCAATGTTTTAAATTATAAGTATTCTTTGAATGTAAACTTTGTATTGTATTGTAACAGCCAATGGCCATATACAATAAATCTAATCTAATCTACGTAATCTAAGGAGCCGCCTTTCCCCACATGTTCCCCCAAGGGCACTACGGTCGGGGTCGAGACATCTCCTGGTGGCTCCAGGCCCAAAGGGCGCCAGGCTTGCTGGGACCAGGGCCAGGGCTTTTTCGGTGGCGGCTCCTACCTGGTGGAATGAACTCTCGGAGGAGATCCGGGCCCTGCAGGACCTTTTGCAGTTCCGCAGGGCCTGCAAGATGGAGCTCTTCCGCCAGGCCTTCGAGTAGAAGCTGCCACCATTGAACCTGCGCTACCATTGTGCTATATTGGCCCTGGCAACCGTCCTACGGTTGTTTGCGTGGCATCAGTGCTGCTGAATGAGTCCATCTTCCCTATGAGTACCACGCCATCGTGTACTGAAGATTCTGAATATTGAGAGCACATCTATTTTTGTATTCTGTCTATGTACGTTATGGATTTTACTTGTTTTACTGTTTTATCTTGGCATAATTGCCCTTGTGAGCTGCCCGGAGCCCGTTCTGGGCAGCCTATAAATGTGAACAAATAAATAAATAAATACGTACGCAAACAAGCAGGAGCACCCCCAACTGGCTTTTTAACCATTACTTCCAATGGTTTACGATCAGTCTGAACTCAAACAACCTTACCAAACACGTGCCAGTGGAATTTTCTCATCGCAGCCAGGTACAGCAACCAATTCCTTCTCTGTCTGAGCATAATTCTTGTTCTGATGAGCTAAGTCAGAGGTGTCAAACTTGTTTGTTACGAGGGCCGGATCTGACATAAAAGTTACTTTGTCAGGCTGAGCCACGTCAGCCATAAAATGAAATGCCAGGTTACAGGAGAGATAAACTTTATAAATGACACAGGCAAACCCAATCAACGATATTATTTTTACTCAAAATACAAACAAAAGCAATTGATTCCTAGGGGTGAAAGCAATTGATTTACGGGGGAATCCACAAAAGGCCCAATAAATTATGCAAGACGAGGTTTTTTCCCCAGGGATACCATACCTGCCCCTTAGCCATTTCCTTTCATTTCTTAACAGCTTTGACCACACGCATCTCACCATGTGTGCCTGCACGCCCCTCCCCCCTCCAACAGCCTCCTCCTTTCCCTCTCTCGCACCAGTTGCTTGCAGGCTGGATAAGAACCCTGGATGGGCCCGTTCTGGCCCCTGGGTTGCATGTTTGACACCCCTGAATGAAGTGAATTTGAAGGACAGGAAACTGGCCTATTCTCCTGAGGCACTTACTCCTGAGGCCAACTTCTGAGGCACTTCCACTTTTCAGCCATACTGCCTTGTGACACAAGTGGAGGCCGAAAAAATCCACATCCCTAACTTCGGACACCACATAATGTCTTGCCTAACACTGGCGCTGCAGATAGTCACACGATACTCGGGCGTCCAACACAACAAACAAGGTGGTTTATTAACAGCTCAGAAACGCCTCCACATGGATGTCTATACACCAAATTGAGAGGAACAGATGAGGACTAACTGCCAAGAACCACACCAGGGTAATAAATACTTTACACCTGTGCTGAGAGACTGCTCCTGTTAAAGAAGAAGAAGAGAAGAGGTTGGATTGATACCCTGCCCTTTACTACCCAAGGGAGTCTCAGAGCGGCTTACAATCTCCTTCCCCTCCCCACAACAGTCACCCTGTGAGGCAGGTGGTGCTGAGAGAGCTCTTTCGAGAACTGCCCTTGAGAGAACAGCTCTGAAAGAAGTTATGACTGACCCAAGGTCACACCAGCAGCTGCATGTGGAGGAGTGGGGAATCAAACCTGGTTCTCCCAGATTAGAGTCCGTGCTCTTACTCTGGACTTTGGTGTAGCAGACACTACATCATAGTTTTCTTTCCAGCCTAGTAAATTCCCTACAGGCAGAAATATCTGGCCAGGAAGCCTTAGGAAAAAGTTGCTTGAACTGAATGAATGAAAACCCCTCACCTGCTCTGCCTGCCTCTTCTCCTCTGCCTGACTCAGGAGGAAACCTTCAGCCAGGGCCACCGCCTGGGAACTGGTCTCCGGCCCACATCCTCTGACCCAGCCCTGCATTTCCGGGGGCAGAATGGCCAGGAACTGCTCCAGGATCACCAGGTCCAGGATCTCCTTCTTGGAGTGCCTCTCTGGCTCCAGCCAGCGGCTGCAAAGTCTATGGAGCTGGCTGCAAATCTCTCGGGGTCCGTTGGCCTCATGGTATTGGAACAGCCGGAAGCATTGGCTGTGCACATCTGCTGTCTTAGTGTCTTGAGCCAAGATCTCTGGAGCAGCTCTTTCCCAAAATTCAGCACCACTTCCTGCTTGGATGGGATGGGGACCGTTCCTTGAACTCGTGCCAGTTCCAGGTCCTTCTGGGTCCTTCTCTTCCATCTCCTTCCCTTGGGTTGCCTCCAACTGTGAAAAGGTACCCTTACTCATGTGGCTATGAAGAGAGAGAAAGGGAAAACATATCAAAAAGGCAGAAAGAAACCAAAAGAGAATGCAGCTTGTCATGATCTGTGTACGACTGGGAGATAAGGCCTGGTGCGGCCTGGGCCCAGGAGAGACCTATGTGGCAGTGGAAAGCAGACACAGCCTAAAATCCACATAATGCTTAGTGACAGTTGTAACCAATCAGAGTGCAGGGATTCTATGAGGTGATTGTTACATACTTTGTGGGCTGTGGAAAACAGTGTGCTTTCCTCTCAGAGAGCTAAACTGAAGGGAACTGCGTGCTTGTCTCTCACAGAGTTAAGCTGAGAGAAAGATCCCTCACGTGGGACAGAATGAGTACAGGCAGGGAGGCCTGGTATAAGAGGACCTTGAAATAGTAACCAGCAAGAGAACTAGGTAGCCACGTTAGGTTTGTGTTTATTTTGCCTTTAAGCACTGTTATATCTTTTACAGCACCTTGTCTTGTTTTCCTCACCCCAATCCTGCGTTAATAAACCGTTTAAGTGTTCTCTGCCTGGTCATCACGCCCATATTTCTTGACTTGAAAAGAGGCATTTTGGATGGGCTTGGAAGGGTACTCTTGGCCTTGTCAAGGGACCCGAAGTCCAGAGTGGTGACAACCCCCTGGGGGTCATGACAGAGCTACATCACCAACCCTGGTGAAAAGACACCTAATGATTGCCCCAATGAATCTGATGGAGTGTTCTTGCTTAGTTTGTGGATCAGGATTAACATCATTGTGCTACACTATGTATCAAGCTTCCTTAGGTATGCCTGTTTGGTCCGTCAAGAAAGTAAACCGTCTCTATTTGGCTCTTTAAAGATATTAGAAAGGATTTGCTGGAAGATATTAGAAAGGATTTGAATAAATGGAAAGATCTACATATTTCCATGTTGGGAAGGATCACAACGTTGAAAATGAATATCTTACCTAGGTTTTTGTTTTTAGCACAGAACATACCAATACTTAAGAGGATGAACTATTTTGAAGAATTAGATAAAATTACTAGAAGATTTGTTTGGGCACCTAAAAAGGCAAGGATAAAATGGAAGGTTATGCAAGATAAAAAAGAAAGGGGTGGGTTAGGAGTTCCAAATTGGAGGCTTTATTATGAAGCGGCAGCATTAAATTGGATACGAGAATGGATAGTCCTGGAAAATACTAGATGTTTAGCATTAGAAGGTTTTGATCTCTACATGGGATGGCATGCTTATATCTGGTATGGTAAAGATAAAGTACATACCAATTTTAAACATCATTATCTAAGGGATGCGCTGTTTAAAGTTTGGGATAATATAAGAAGGCGCCATTATAAGAAAACGCCATTATGGGTATCACCATTAGAAGCATTTGTGAAGCCTACTCTTGTTACAGAGATACATAGAGAAAAATATGAAAATTTGCTAGATAAAAGGGAAAAATTAAAACCAAAAGAGGTTCTAGAAGGGAAACACAACATCAATCTATCATGGTGGGAATATACCCAGTTGAGATCTAGGTATGCTAAAGATATGAAAGAGGGGTTTGAGAGAAACAAAAATGAATTGGATAAGATATGGCTGTCCTCAAGCGATAAGTTGATACAGAAGATTTATAATTGGTTATTGGACGAATATATGAGGGATGAAGTAGTAAGATCATCCATGGTGGCATGGATGCAGGATATGGGACATACAATAGAGCTTGAAGAATGGTATAAGGTTTGGAATAAGATGAAACTTCTAAGGGCAGTACCATATAAAGAAAACGTCTATAAATTACACCATCGGTGGTATTGGTCACCCGATAAAATTGCAAAATGTCAGAAAAACAACTCTAAAATTTGCTGGAAATGTAAATCGAACGTGGGCACTTTTTTCCATATGTGGTGGAGATGCCAAAGAGCACAAAAATATTGGAAAATGGTTCAAAAGATAATAGAAGAAACATTAGGTTTAATGGTGGAACTTAAGCCGGAGATCTATTTGTTAAATATGTTGTCAGAAGAGCGACAAACGCGTCAAGAAACTTATACTTTGTTGTATATCTTAACTATCTCAAGGATTTTGTTTGCTAAATATTGGAAGTCAGACAAAGTACCCACTAGAAAGGAAATTGCCTTAAAACTTATGGAAGCAGTAGAAATGGATAGGATACATGCTGAAATAAATGGTATCGATGATAAAACCGTGTTTAAAAGGTGGTCAGGAGTAAAAAAATGGATAAAATGTAATATAATGTAATAAGGACTCAAAATATAAGAATGTGAATGTATAAGTTTATTGTATATAATGTTAAAACTCCAATAAATATATTTATAAAAAAAAAGAGAAAAAAAAGAAAGTAAACCGTCTCTATTTGGCTCTTTAAAAATTTGTTGCCAGTGTTATGATCTTGACCTCCTACGACTGCATATCAGTCTGTCTTAGGGGCTACTCTCAACGTAAACTGGAGCCCGGTACAAAGCGGCTCGTAAGCTGCTCAACAATTTCAGCTGTCTCCTCAACAGGCCGGAAGTGTTAGGCAATCGCTCTATCCGAGCACTCAGCAGAGCGGAAGAGGCAGAGGGGCCTTAGATCTTTCTATGTCAGGGCAGAGGGGCTGCCCGGATGAACAGTTGGAGGGAACGGACCCCCGAAAAATGGCAAACGGGACATGAAGCACTGCCCCAAATGCTGTGCATGTGGGGAAGCCAATCGGCTGGTATGATTAATCCCTTCTGATCACGCCTGGGAGTCCTTTGTGGGCCTCATTATGACCACCACGGCTGAGAATTTAATTTGTTTTAATTTACAAAATTCGGATCCTGCCTCTCTGCCCCACCACGGCAGCTAACAAATTAAAACATTTGTGTATATGTATGTATTTAATTACATGATTAAAGTCTACCTTTCTCACTGGGTTTACACCGTTTACACAGAGTGACTCTATACAATCGATAGGATGGCACATTCAGTAAACAATGAAATAGAATTTCGGTTGCAGAACCAACCGGCCGTCTCGAAAACAATGCTGAATGAAAGCACAAATGTTAACATGAGCCACTAGATGATGCAAAATGACACTGGAGGATACCACTTACAGCAGTAAAAAAATAACATAATAGGATCCTGCTTACAATATGCCCTGGATAGTCCAGGCTAGCCCAATCTCATCGGATCTTGGAAGCTAAACGGGGCTGACCCTGGCTAATACTTGCATGGGAGACTTCTGAGGAACACCAGGGTCATGATGCAAAGGCAGGCAATGGCAAACCACCTCTGAACATCAAAACTGCATGGGGTTGCCGTAAGTCAGCTGTGACTTTACAGCAACAAGAATGAATACATATTGGTACAGGCCACAGTCCCTAAAAATTTCTCCAAGTGACTTGGCTTTGAAACGGAGATGAGCACCGCAACCCTAGAGTCGGATTCGACTGGCTTTCGAGCAAGGGAACCTTTACCTTTACTTACCTTATTGCCTGTGTAGAAAAGCCCTCTTGGAACAATTCAGTTTTCCATGGTTTGCGGAAAACCAGGAGAGAGGGCGCCTTCCTGACCTCCGGCAGGCCATTCCACAAGGTGGGGGGCCTGGAAGGAGAAGGCAGGTGGACAGGCCTAGTGGTTGATCCTGCCCATGAGCAGGGGGGCCTGCAGAAGTCCCTGCTCAGATGTGTGAAGATGCCAGGGCAGAGCCTACAAGGAGAGACTGTCTTGCAGGGATGAGGCTCCAAGGCCAAAGGAGAGCCAGTCCTTTAAACCGTGCCTGGTAACTGATGGGCAGCCAGTGGAGTGACTGCAGAATGGGAGTAAAAATTTTATTTATTTCTTCAAATCTGTACCCCAGCCTCCCCACCCTGGCAGGCTCATGTAATATGCATGCCCCGTCTAGATCCTGATAATACTGAGTTACGGCGTTCTGCACCTACTGGAGTTCCCAAATTGATTCTGAGGGGAGGCCAGCCGTACGGTCCATCAGTCTAGTCTTGGTGTCACCATGAGATGAATCCAGGTGGCCAGCTCAGCTGTTAGACCTTTCCGCCACTTGCTTCTCCAGCAATCCTGTCCAGTCCAGTAAGGGAGTCTGCAAAGGTCAGCTCAGCTCCATGGGAAGCAGGGAGCAGAACCTCCTTCAAGGCCTCCACCTTCCCAAACAGCATTAGCTCCATCTTTGCAGGATTTCGTTTCAGTTTGTCCACTCTCAGGCATTTATCCACAGCTGCAAGGCAGTAATTCAGGACACTGACGGCATCACCAGGAAATGTGGAGAAGGAGATGATTAGATAGATAGATAGATAGATAGATAGATAGATAGATAGATAGATAGATAGATAGATAGATAGATAGATAGACAGACAGACAGACAGACAGACAGAAAGACAGACAGAGCTATAGATAGATAAATGATAGATATAGCTATAGATAGATAGATAGATGATAGATGGATAGATTAGATAGATAGATGATAGATAGATAGATAGATAGATAGATAGATAGATAGATAGATAGATGATAGATATAGCTATAGATAGATAGATGATAGATAGATGATAGATAGATGATAGATAGATAGATTGATAGATAGATAGATAGATAGATAGATAGATAGATAGATAGATAGATAGATAGATAGATAGATAGATAGATAGATAGATAGATGTGTATCGTCTGCAGATGGATGACAGCCAAGCCCAAAACTACAAAGGGTTTGGTCTACATAAAAGGAGAAGAATAACGCGGGGGGGGATTGCGACCTGTGCATCCCAAGCGGATAACTGATCTAGTCCGGTGGCCATTTTTGGGGTCCGGTCGGTGAGGAATGATTTGACCCACTCCGACCAGCAGCCTCCCCTCCGATGCCCAGTTCTGCCCCCCAAGCGCCCCAACAAGAGCTGCGCCAAGGGCAGCAGAGAGATCCAGGAGGAGCCAGAAGGAGGGCGGTCCTTTGTCTGCAGGGAACAGACATTTTAAAACTATTTATTGCATGTCGCTACCAGCTCCCCGTCAGAAACACTCGATAGCCGCGTTTCTCTCTTCCAGGACTGAAATGCTTTTTCTCCCCCCGCCCCTCCATGACTTACTTGTGCGCGAACCTTCCCGGGATCCGGCTGCAAGGCTCCCCCCCCCCTTGCAGATCTGAAGCCCTCCCTGCGCTCTTTGTCCATTCGAATAACAAAGCCTCCCCCCCCCACAAACCTTTTCCTCTCTCCCGCCCCCCACTCCTCTCTCGGCCTCTCTACGAAGCAGCTCGCTCGCCTTAACTCTTTCGGTGCTGCAGACGAAGGAATGAGAAGAGCGTCTTCCTCCCGTCCTCTCCTCGAGGCGCCAGACCCGGACGGACGGAGGGGGGCCGGACTTCAGCCAGGCTGCCCTCCTCGACGGCGACGTCTTATAATGTAGCTCGACCGGGCTGCTCGCGAGTAATTCTGCACGGGCGACCCCAGGCTCTTCAGCAAATCGCGGGGGGGGGGGGGGGAGCGGCAAGAAGACGGAGGCAAACTCCAGCCCGCTCCCTTTCAGCCATCCGGAGCAGGTCGACCCACAGTCCTCCGATCCAGTGGGGCTTCCTCCCTGGAAAGCGGTTTGAGGATTGCACGGGAAATGTCTGCTCCTCCTGTCCCCTCTTCTCTCCAAACCGCCCTGCCCGGGAGCCCGTTCCCTCTCCATGCTGGGGGGGGGGGGGGAGATCCTATTGGGACTCGGGAGGCCGCCGCGTTGGAGAGGGAGGGTTGCCACCAATGCCCCCTCTAAGCTGTGGAGTCTTGTGAGCAAAAATTCTACTTTGTGAGCTACTGGGATTAAAGTTGCGAGCGAGCGATTTGGCTGCTGCATCAGTTGGTTTGCTCTGGAACCGTTCTTCCTGAGCTATGACAAAGATCTGTGAGCTGGAGGCTAAGAACCTGTCAGCTAGCTCGCACTAACTCAGAGGGAACACTGGTTGCCACCTCCTGCTAGGGAAATTCCTGGAGATTTGGCCACTTTCTCTTCCCCCGGGGGGCTTGGGGGAAGTGCAAAGGACTGTTTTCAAGTTTGGGGGGCGTATAAGGAAGGGCACCCCGGACCTCACTGATTATCCTTTAAAGATAGCTGTAGGCGGGGCTTTCTGTGTGTGTGTGTATGGGGGGGGGTAATTGTTAAGTATGAGACTCAACAACGGAATAAGCTCAACAAGTGATTTCAGCTTTATTTAACAGCAAATTCCAACTCAGGAACACACAACACAACAAGAAACAGTGGAGCACAGCTCCTTTTTAAACTCTCCTGGGCTGTCAAAGCCACACCCATAACAAGTTAAAGACCAATCAGAACAGTTCCCTCTTTGCAACATTATCACACAGTGATTGGCTATTTACATAGGTTTCGCAGAAACCGACCAATAGTAATGCAACAGCTTAGAAGCCACATTCCGAATCAAGCTTAACAAGGAAAAGAATAGGCTTGATTCACACTTCAATACATAACAGTAATACTCAGGGATTCTGAGTGCCAGCACCTTTGGGGGATGCATTCTGCCCAGTCCTGAGAAGGAAACTATTACGTATGAGCCTTAGCAAGGTAGTGATTTCAACAAGTGATTTCAGCTTTATTTAACAGCAAACCAGAGGATCAGACAACACACACAAAACAGTGGAGCACAGCTCCCTTTTTAAATAATCCGGGCTGTCAAAGCCACGCCCATATTTCAGTTAACAACCAGTCATAACATTGGGTGAAAGACCAATAAGGTCTGTTCCCTCCATAAACATATATACAGTTCTGATTGGCTATGTACAGAGTTTTGCAGAAACAACCAATGGTAATGTCAACTCTTACAATCCCTTTTACTGACTCAAGCTTAACATGGTAAAACCTAGGCCTGATTCAGAGTCAGAACAGAAACTGGTGGCAAGCCCTGGCTCATTGGTGGAACACCTGCTTGGCATGCAGAAGGCCCCAGGCTCAATCCCTGCATCTCCAGTGAGAAGGAGGAGGCAGTAGGAGATGTGAAAGACCTCAGCCTGAGGCCCTGGAGAGCCACTGCTAGACAGTTCTGACCTTGGCAATGCCAAGACCACAGCCATACAACCCGCGGAAAATCTACAGCAACTAAGGAACTCCGGCCGTGAAAGCCTTCAACAGCGTATTAATTCTGACCTTGATGGGGGCAGATAGTCTGATTCAGTAGAAGGCTGACACTTTCATTGAGCTGTCCACTATGACCCCAAGATCTTTTCCCCTATCAAGTCTCAGCAAGTCCAGATCCCATTGACCTATACCTGAAGTTGCAATTTTTTTGTCCCAATGTGGATCACCTTACACTTACCAAAACTGAACTTCATTTGTCACATTGTCCCCTGCTCACCCAGTTTGTGGAGACCCTCTTGGAGCTCTTTCACAGGCATCCTGGGTTTTCACCATCCTGAATAATTTGGTGTCATCTGCAAACTTCTTAAGTCTGCTTCTTCAGAACAAAGTTTGAGTCCCGTGACACCCTGAGGACCACCCATTTTTTGTTCTCTACAGACAAGTTTTCGTCTGCAGACACACTTCTTCAGATACAATGAAACAGAAGTCACCAACCATTACATATAGGTGTGGGAATGTGTGGGCAGGAAGCACTAATTAGAGTCAAGATGCAGAACTAACTGAGCAATAAATACAACTAAGACTGGATTAAGGCAATGGGTAAAGCCTGTGAATAGCAGCAAATTAGCATACTGCATAATAAAAGAGTTTACAAGTGGATGCAAGAACTGAATAACGTTAACATTTGCACACAAAAGCTCATGTCCAGAATAAAGCTCTGTCGGTCTTAAAGGTGCCCCTGGACTCAAAATTCTGTTCTGCTGCTTCAGACCAACAGGGCTCCCCACCAGTGTTCCCTCTAAGCTGCGGGGTCTTGTGAGCTACTGGCATTAAAGTTGCGAGAAAGTGATTTGGCCACCGCATAAATTCGTTTATTCTGGAGCCATCCTTCCTGAGCGAAGACAAAATGTGTGAGCCAGAGGCTAAAAACTTGTGAGCTAGTTCACACTAACTCAGCTTAGAGGGAACACTGCTTTCCAACTGAGTCCCCGTCTTCAGTTTGACTCCAGCCTTTCCCAGCACATCTGGGGCTGACTCTCTGCTTTCACCCCACCACCAGGCCAACAGGGAGAGGTTGGGTTGCCAGCCTCCAGGTGGCAGCTGGAGATCTCCAAGCAACAGAGATCAGTTCAGCTGCAGAAAATGGCCACTTTGGAAGGTGGACTCTATGGTATTATACCCTATTGAAGTCTCTCCTCTCCCCAAACCCCACCCTTCTCTGGCTCCAAAATCTCCAGGTATTTCTCAACCCGGAGCTAGCGACCCGAATGAGAGGTGTGTCTGTTCTATTGTCTGCTCTCCAGACTCTCTACTACAGGCCTTTAAGAAACGTTTCTCTCAATTAAAAATCACTCGCCCAGGATGCTGGACTCGATGGACCACTGGTCTAGGCTTGCCAAGCTCCCCCAGGGGGCGAGTAAACCCCCACCTGAGAGGCCCGTTACCCAATGGCAGCAAATCGGGCCCCAGCGGGAACTCCACCCCCTTCCGGCAAATGTCCCCAGCGTGATGATGTCACCTCCAGGTGACATCATCACGTTGGCCACATTGGGGACGGGACGCTCTATGATTTGAGGGAAAACTCTATGGTTTTCCCTCGAATCCTAGTGGCCCCACCCCCAACATCCCGACGTGATGACGTCACTTCCGGGTGGCGTCATGCACTCCAGGGACAGCGCAGGACTCCCCGCTGTAAGTTAATTTCAACTTGGCAACCCTACACTGGTCAGATGCAGCAGGGCTCTTCTTACGAAGGCCACAGCCTCTACACTCCATTGTGGGCCCTCCGGAGGAACTGGTTGGTCTGACCCAGCAGGCCTCTTCTGGCATTCTTTTCCTCACAATAAAACCCTGTGAGGTGGTCCTAAGGGTGAGATGTTGAAAACTGGAGCAGCTCGTATGCCTCAAGACCTTTCAGGCACAGGCCTCAAGCCTGGCTGCCAATTTCCCTGCAGGCGTATGTTTCCCATAGGTAACTTTCAAGCCTCAGGATTGGGCCTAGCGCAGATGGAGGGAAAAAGCAGAAGCCAATCGCTGTCCAGGAGGTGGAGCTCGGACAGAGCATATAAGGCCTTGCCCAGGTGGGCAGGGAGGGAATGGACTCCCTGAATTTGAGGCTGTGTTGGGTTGTTCTAGGGCAGGGGTGGCCAAACTGTGGCTTGGGAGCTACATGCGGCTCTTTCACACCTATTGTGCGGCTCCCGCTACAGTGGCTGGGGAAGCAAAGGGGAGGCGTGCCTCCCCAGTTGGTCCTCCCATCCCCAGCCAGTGCAGAGATAGAAAGCAACTCGAACTTTAAATGCATTCTCAAAGGCCCCCCTCCCCCACCAGCCACCTCGGAGAAAGCATTTGTCTCTCTAAATCCCTTCTCCAAGCCAAGCCTCCAAGAGGACACATTTAATGTTAAAGTTGCTTTCTTTCCACCTCTCCCTCCCTCCCCATCTATTTGCTTTCTTTCCACCTTTCTTTCTCTCTTCCTCCCCAACTAAAGTTATCAATTTAATATTAATAAAAGCAGATTTGCATATTTTTCAATAAAGAACATGTGTGTGATATTTGTTCATGTCTTGCGGCTCTCAAACATCTGACGTTTATTCTGTGTGGCTCTTAAGTTAAGCAAGTTTGGCCACCCCTGGTCTAGGAGGCAATTGATCCTTCTTCTCACTGTGGGTGAGTCTGGCTTCCTGGGATCAGGTACCGAGGCAGGAATAGGAGCTGATGAAAACAGTCACGTTAGGGAGCTTGGATGTTCTCCAGCCGGCATCCTTTTCTTTTTGCCCTGTGTGGTTGTAGGTTGTAGCATTCCTCTACTAAAAATGACCTATTCTGAGAACTGTTCTCCCGTTTGCAGTAGAAAACCGCAAAAGTCCAGTATTACCTTAAAGACTAACACATTTTTTTGGCAGGGTATGAGCTTTCGTGAGTCACTGCTCACTTCTTCAGATTCTGTTCTCCTATTTATTTATTATTACTATTTAATTAACTATTTATTGCTACCTCGGCCTGGATCCTTTGTGGCTCAGATTTGATTAGGGCACGTCCTAACTGAACAGGACATTTCCTGGAGGGGTACAGCAGGTGCTTTGGGCCCTCTCCAGTAAAACCCTGGAACTGGAGTGGTGGTAGCCAAGTAAGGTCCTTGCCTTCTCCAGGCCTGGGCAAGAAGAAAGAAGAGTGTGGGTGTTAGAAGTGGAGAATTTGGCACTGTCTCCTGTCTCAGACATGAGATGATGGCTCCAAAGAGTTTAGACAGATAGAGAGGTCAGGACACACGCAGAGTATCCTTTCCTTCCTGCTATGTGATCCTTTCCTTTGAAGTAGAATGCTACTCTTAGGGGCAATTTCCTCTGCTTCCGCTCCCACACCCTCTCTCACTCACACCTCTCTTCTCTCTCTCGCATGCACACAGGGCCGGCCCCAGGTGTCTGGGTGCCCTAGGCAGGACAGCCTGGGGCACCCACCCTACTGGGGATGCCAACCTCCCGGTGAGGCCTGGAGATGGCCCAGTGCCAGGAGAGCCGGGGAAGGGCGGGCTTAGAACAGCCGCCCCTTCCCTCCCCAGCGGCAGCGCCAGCTTTTCTGGGCGCCTTGCAGCCATGAGGTACCCAGGAAAGCTGGTGCTGCCGGCGCTGGGCAGCCCGGGGGGCTTTTCACGGGGGGGGATTTTGGCGCCCCTGCAGGGCCAGTGCCCTAGGCGAGCGCCTAGCTCGCCTAGTGGGCGAGCTGGCCCTGCATGCACACAAAGAAGGTGCTTGATATCCATCTTGCACCATGGAGGCTGGACATGCATCCAGCATCCAACACCATCTAGTTAGTTAGAATATGTAATCTGTGGCTGCGATCATATGCACAATTAGACCCGACATAGGTGCGAATGCCGGGCAGATTTAAAGGGCATGATCAGACAACATCATCTGGGAAGCACCCTGCAGCCATCGGTAACCCGTTCTGCTCTGCTGCAGAAGCCAAGTTAAAAGACACTGGGGAAAATCCGGTAGTTGGGTAGCGACAGGCCACGGACGGACTTTCCCATGTCTGATCGCTCCAGCACGCTCTCATGGCATCGGGATGGTCTGATCAGACTCGTGCTGTTGTTTCCCCCCTTCGCAGTATGCACATCATTGCAAACTCCATAGGGAGCCCTCAGTGCGAATGCCGGGCAGATTTAAAGGACATGATCAGACAACAACATCTGGGAAGCACCCTGCAGCCATCGGCAACCCGTTCTGCTCTGCTGCAGAAGCCAAGTTAAAAGACACTGGGGAAATCCATAGGGAGCCCTCAGTGCAGAGGTGTGATTCATTGATCCCTCAGTTAAGCACATGGGGGGAAATGGCACAACCCACCCCCCAACTCACCCGCAGTTGTGTCTGATCATGTACTGATGGACTGCACCTGCAGCTTCAAAGGGAGGTGTGATCGTGTAACGGCTGGTCAAATTCCTCCAGAGGAAATAGCCTCGCTTCTCCCTCCCCCCCCACCGGTTTTTCTGGCCCATGTGACCACAACCTGCACATCTCTTACCTGCACTCTCAAGCATGTATTTCCTTTAGTAAAAGTTGCTTATCGGTTTGAGAACTGACTGCTGACTCTGTGTAACTTTGTAAGTCTGTTGCGACACCTAGCCCCGGAGCTTCGCTGCACTGAAGCCTTGAGCACTCCGCTATTTTTCCGTGGTTCTGTGGCAGTACCAAGTCCAGAGAATCCAACAGTGGGGGGGAGGGATCCATGGAACGGATGTCCCATCCCCATACATGATAACCCCCTGACATCTCTCTACCCCTATCTGAGACAATAGATTTTAAGCATTTCTCACCCCCCCCTTTTTCTTTTTTAAAATTTTATTTTCATTGAATTATCTCTGTGGCAAATACAAGCAGAATTACAAAATTAACTCTCACTCTATGATTACATAAAGGAAAGGAAAAACTCTCCTTTCTTCTATTATCTCAATCCCCAAATCCATAGGCAATCAATTTTTTTCTCCCTGTTTCATGCAAGAAGTGTGTAAAGGGTTTCCAGTCAGCCATAGATGTAGATGTTTTGTCTTTTCTCTGGTCAAGGAAGTAAGTTGTGCCCTCTCCGCCGTTTTATGCATTTCTAACCCACCTTTCTCCCAAGGGGCTCCAGGCGGATTATGATTTTTATAGTTTCCATCTGGGGCTAGTCAAAGACATTCCCAAGCAGGGCTTGTGGACAACATTCTTTACCTGCAGGTTGTACTTCTGCACCTGACAATCAGAACGATTCTGCCTCTGAACCTGGAGGCCCGATTTGGCTTTCGCAGCTAATGATCATCGATCCACCAATCCCTGTTTAAAGCTATCTCAGCCAGTAGCCATTGCCACGTATTGTGACAGTGAGTTCCACTGGGTGAAGGATTATTTCCTTTTGTTTGTAACCCAATGAAACTGTCCTATCCTGAGTCAAGCCATTGGTTTACCAAGGTCAGGATTATCTACTTAGGCTTGCAATGACTCTCCAGGGTCTCAGGCGGAGGGGTTTCACATCTCCTTGTGTCTGAGGTGCCAAGCACTGAACCTGGGACCTTCTGCATGCAAAGCCAATAGTGTACCACCCAGCAACTAGGGTTTCTCCCCTCTGTTACTACCCCTGATTCTCAAGAAGAGGGGAAGTCACCTTTTTTTTTTGGGGGGGGGCATGACAGCTAGAGGATTCATTTGCTCAGGAGTCTCCAGGCCATCCCCACTCCTCCACTTGCACCTGCTGGATGATCTTGGGCAAGCCATAGTTCTGTCAGAGCTGTTCTTGAAAAAGAGCAGTTTCTGTCAAGAGCTCTCTCAGCCCCACCTACCTCACAGGGTGTCTGTTGTGGGGAGGGGAAGGGGAAGGAATTTGTAGGCTGCTCTGAGACTCCTCTGGGTAGTGAAGGGCGGGGTATAAATCCAATCTCTTCTTCTTCATCAAAGCGAGGTTCTGTGGCTCAGTGACAGAGCATCTGCTTGGCATGCAGAAGGTCCCAGGCTCAGTCCCCAGCATCTCCAGGTAAAAGGACCAAGCAGTAGAGGATGTAGAAGACCTCTGCCTGAGACCCTGCAAAGCTGCTGCCAGTCTGAGTAGACAATACGGACCTTGATGGACCAAAGGTCGGGTCCAGTATAAACCAGATCCATGTGCTCAAAGGGCCAAAGATTGAGTGGGCTAAATTCAGGTGATATGACAAACGATAAGTCGTCTTGTTACAGGAATGAACTGTGGAAGTCCACAGTTTTTTGCCGTTCTGTTTTGCAGGCCAGAGTATCAAGCGTAATTGTGACGGAGAAAGAATGACAAACAGCGATTTGTTTTGAATGCAGAAAAGAGCAGTCAGAGTTTATTGCTACAGAACCGACTGGAGGACACATCAGCTACGGCAGTTGCATGAATTCCATACGAGCCAGCCTCCGGGAGGGTCTTATGAGCCTGTCTGTTTTCTTGCATCTTCTGTCTCTCAAGGCATCACTAGAAAACAAACACAAGAAATGAGGCTCAATTAGACTCAAGTTCAGCTATGATTTAAAGGGTTTTGTTGTTGTCGAAGGCTTTCACGGCCAGAGTTCATTAGTTGCTGTAGATTTTCCGGGTTGTGTGGCCGTGGTCTTGGCATTGTAGGACCTGCAATGCCAAGACCACGGCCACACAACCGGAAAATCTACAGCAACTAATGGTTTTGTTTTTAAAAAAGGGAAAGGAAATAACTGCTGTGGTCACCTATCTATTTCTAGGAACGTTTCAAAGAATGGGGTTTTTTTTACCTCAAAAGCCTCTAGCAGCTTAGACAGGGTGTGGTTTTTAGTGATATCAGGGCCTCCCTACAAATTACACAATCTCCACGTAAACGGGTGTACCATATACGGCCTGTGTATCAGGCATGCAGCGGGAATCTTCGGCCTCCCAGCAGGATGACAGCTCTTTTCTGCTTCCGACCACAGAGCTGTGATTGGCTCCTTGATGAAATCACATGACTCGCATGGCTACAGGTAATTTCGCAGGACAGCTGACCTTTGCTCCACAGGGCAGCTTGAGGACACACAAAGGCCTGGAGGGGCTGGGCTGGCGCTGCTTCTCCCCACAGGCCGCGGTTACAAGCAGAAATGTGCCAACGTTACATCTGGGAGGAAAAGAACTCTCATCTTGTGAGTGGAGCAAGAGTCCAGTAGCGCCTTGAAGACTAACAAACTCTGCGACAAACACGGCGAAGAAATAGAACAACAGTCGGGATTAAGTACTCAAACACTGTTAAAACCTTGCTTTTGCTTTTACAACAAGTATATTTATAACAAGAGTCGCTCAAAGGACTAATCAAAAATGACAGAAAATCAATATGTATCAACACTGTCCCAATCTTTTCCAAAAAGATTTGCAGAAAATCAATATGTTTCAACACTGTCCCAATCTTTTCCAAAAAGATTTGCAGAAAATCAATATGTTTCAACACTGTCCCAATCTTTTCCAAAAAGATTTGCAGAAAATCAACATGTATCAACACTGTCCCAATCTTTTCCAAAAAGATTTGCAGAAAATCAACATGTATCAACACTGTCCCAATCTTTTCCAAAAAGATTTGCAGAAAATCAACATGTATCAACACTGTCCCAATCTTTTCCAAAAAGATTTGCAGAAAATCAATATGTACCAACACTGTCCCAATCTTTTCCAAAAAGATTTGCAGAAAATCAACATGTTTCAACACTGTCCCAATCTTTTCCAAAAAGGTTTGCAGAAAATCAACATGTACCAACACTGTCCCAATCTTTTCCAAAAAGGTTTGCAGAAAATCAACATGTACCAACACTGTCCCAATCTTTTCCAAAAAGGTTTGCAGAAAATCAACATGTACCAACACTGTCCCAATCTTTTCCAAAAAGGTTTGCAGAAAATCAACATGTACCAACACTGTCCCAATCTTTTCCAAAAAGGTTTGCAGAAAATCAACATGTACCAACACTGTCCCAATCTTTTCCAAAAAGGTTTGCAGAAAATCAACATGTACCAACACTGTCCCAATCTTTTCCAAAAAGGTTTGCAGAAAATCAACATGTACCAACACTGTCCCAATCTTTTCCAAAAAGGTTTGCAGAAAACCAACATGTACCAACACTGTCCCAATCTTTTCCAAAAAGGTTTGCAGAAAACCAACATGTACCAACACTGTCCCAATCTTTTCCAAAAGGTTTGCAGAAAACCAACATGTACCAACACTGTCCCAATCTTTTCCAAAAAGGTTTGCAGAAAACCAACATGTACCAACACTGTCCCAATCTTTTCCAAAAAGGTTTGCAGAAAACCAACATGTACCAACACTGTCCCAATCTTTTCCAAAAAGGTTTGCAGAAAATCAACATGTACCAACACTGTCCCAATCTTTTCCAAAAAGGTTTGCAGAAAATCAACATGTACCAACACTGTCCCAATCTTTTCCAAAAAGGTTTGCAGAAAACCAACATGTACCAACACTGTCCCAATCTTTTCCAAAAAGGTTTGCAGAAAATCAACATGTACCAACACTGTCCCAATCTTTTCCAAAAAGATTTGCAGAAAATCAACATGTACCAACACTGTCCCAATCTTTTCCAAAAAGATTTGCAGAAAATCAACATGTACCAACACTGTCCCAATCTTTTCCAAAAAGATTTGCAGAAAATCAACATGTACCAACACTGTCCCAATCTTTTCCAAAAAGATTTGCAGAAAATCAACATGTATCAACACTGTCCCAATCTTTTCCAAAAAGATTTGCAGAAAATCAACATGTACCAACACTGTCCCAATCTTTTCCAAAAAGGTTTGCAGAAAATCAACATGTACCAACACTGTCCCAATCTTTTCCAAAAAGATTTGCAGAAAATCAACATGTACCAACACTGTCCCAATCTTTTCCAAAAAGATTTGCAGAAAATCAACATGTACCAACACTGTCCCAATCTTTTCCAAAAAGGTTTGCAGAAAATCAACATGTACCAACACTGTCCCAATCTTTTCCAAAAAGGTTTGCAGAAAATCAACATGTACCAACACTGTCCCAATCTTTTCCAAAAGATTTGCAGAAAACCAACATGTACCAACACTGTCCCAATCTTTTCCAAAAAGGTTTGCAGAAAACCAACATGTACCAACACTGTCCCAATCTTTTCCAAAAAGGTTTGCAGAAAACCAACATGTACCAACACTGTCCCAATCTTTTCCAAAAAGGTTTGCAGAAAACCAACATGTACCAACACTGTCCCAATCTTTTCCAAAAAGGTTTGCAGAAAACCAACATGTACCAACACTGTCCCAATCTTTTCCAAAAAGGTTTGCAGAAAACCAACATGTACCAACACTGTCCCAATCTTTTCCAAAAAGGTTTGCAGAAAACCAACATGTACCAACACTGTCCCAATCTTTTCCAAAAAGGTTTGCAGAAAACCAACATGTACCAACACTGTCCCAATCTTTTCCAAAAAGGTTTGCAGAAAACCAACATGTACCAACACTGTCCCAATCTTTTCCAAAAAGGTTTGCAGAAAACCAACATGTACCAACACTGTCCCAATCTTTTCCAAAAAGGTTTGCAGAAAACCAACATGTACCAACACTGTCCCAATCTTTTCCAAAAAGGTTTGCAGAAAACCAACATGTACCAACACTGTCCCAATCTTTTCCAAAAGATTTGCAGAAAATCAACATGTACCAACACTGTCCCAATCTTTTCCAAAAGATTTGCAGAAAATCAACACGTACCAACACTGTCCCAATCTTTTCCAAAAAGATTTGCAGAAAATCAACATGTACCAACACTGTCCCAATCGTTTCCAAAAGATTTGCAGAAAATCAACACGTACCAACACTGTCCCAATCGTTTCCAAAAAGATTTGCAGAAAATCAACACGTACCAACACTGTCCCAATCGTTTCCAAAAGATTTGCAGAAAATCAACACGTACCAACACTGTCCCAATCGTTTCCAAAAAGATTTGCAGAAAATCAACACGTACCAACACTGTCCCAATCGTTTCCAAAAAGATTTGCAGAAAATCAACACGTACCAACACTGTCCCAATCGTTTCCAAAAAGATTTGCAGAAAATCAACACGTACCAACACTGTCCCAATCGTTTCCAAAAAGATTTGCAGAAAATCAACACGTACCAACACTGTCCCAATCGTTTCCAAAAAGATTTGCAGAAAATCAACACGTACTCAACACTGTCCCAATCGTTTCCAAAAAGATTTGCAGAAAATCAACACGTACCAACACTGTCCCAATCGTTTCCAAAAGATTTGCAGAAAATCAACACGTACCAACACTGTCCCAATCGTTTCCAAAAAGATTTGCAGAAAATCAACACGTACCAACACTGTCCCAATCGTTTCCAAAAAGATTTGCGAAGAAAATCAACACGTACCAACACTGTCCCAATCGTTTCCAAAAAGATTTGCAGAAAATCAACACGTACCAACACTGTCCCAATCGTTTCCAAAAGATTTGCAGAAAATCAACACGTACCAACACTGTCCCAATCGTTTCCAAAAGATTTGCAGAAAATCAACACGTACCAACACTGTCCCAATCGTTTCCAAAAGATTTGCAGAAAATCAACACGTACCAACACTGTCCCAATCGCTTCCAAAAAGATTTGCAGAAAATCAACACGTACCAACACTGTCCCAATCTTTCCAAAAAGATTTGCAGAAAATCAACACGTACCAACACTGTCCCAATCTTTTCCAAAAAGATTTGCAGAAAATCAACATGTATCAACACTGTCCCAATCTTTTCCAAAAAGATTTGCAGAAAATCAACATGTATCAACACTGTCCCAATCTTTTCCAAAAAGATTTGCAGAAAATCAACATGTATCAACACTGTCCCAATCTTTTCCAAAAAGATTTGCAGAAAATCAACACGCATTAACACTGTCCCAATCTTTTCCAAAAGATTTGCAGAAAATCAACATGTATCAACACTGTCCCAATCTTTTCCAAAAAGATTTGCAGAAAATCAACATGTATCAACACTGTCCCAATCTTTTCCAAAAAGATTTGCAGAAAATCAACATGTATCAACACTGTCCCAATCTTTTCCAAAAAGATTTGCAGAAAATCAACATGTTTCAACACTGTCCCAATCTTTTCCAAAAGATTTGCAGAAAATCAACACGTACCAACACTGTCCCAATCTTTTCCAAAAAGATTTGCAGAAAATCAACACGTACTCAACACTGTCCCAATCTTTTCCAAAAAGATTTGCAGAAAATCAACATGTATCAACACTGTCCCAATCTTTTCCAAAAAGATTTGCAGAAAATCAACATGTATCAACACTGTCCCAATCTTTTCCAAAAAGATTTGCAGAAAATCAACATGTATCAACACTGTCCCAATCTTTTCCAAAAGATTTGCAGAAAATCAACACGTACCAACACTGTCCCAATATTTTCCAAAAAGATTTGCAGAAAATCAACACGTACCAACACTGTCCCAATCTTTTCCAAAAAGATTTGCAGAAAATCAACACGTACCAACACTGTCCCAATCTTTTCCAAAAAGATTTGCAGAAAATCAACACGTACCAACACTGTCCCAATATTTTCCAAAAAGATTTGCAGAAAATCAACACGTACCAACACTGTCCCAATCTTTTCCAAAAAGATTTGCAGAAAATCAACACGTACCAACACTGTCCCAATATTTTCCAAAAAGATTTGCAGAAAATCAACACGTATCAACACTGTCCCAATATTTTCCAAAAAGATTTGCAGAAAATCAACACGTACCAACACTGTCCCAATATTTTCCAAAAAGATTTGCAGAAAATCAACATGTACCAACACTGTCCCAATATTTTCCAAAAGATTTGCAGAAAATCAATATGTACCAACACTGTCCCAATCTTTTCCAAAAAGATTTGCAGAAAATCAACATGTACCAACACTGTCCCAATCTTTTCCAAAAAGATTTGCAGAAAATCAATATGTACCAACACTGTCCCAATCTTTTCCAAAAAGATTTGCAGAAAATCAATATGTACCAACACTGTCCCAATCTTTTTCAAAAAGATGACGAAGCTTCCGGATCACATTTCTTCATTTCCAAACTTCATCAGAAGTATGATTGATGCAATCAGTGTTCAATAGAACATCAATGCTGTGTTGCCGTATTCAATTGGTTCTAATTGAGCAGCCTGTAGCCTTTGGCACCAAAAACTGAAGGCAACTTAATCTTCTGTGTTCTTCTGATTTTTCAAAGTGGAAGTTGACTACTCCTTGCAAACTTTGTTAATTAGAACATTAATTTTAGGAGCGGCTTTGATACATATTGATTTTCTGTCATTTTTGGTGAGTTCTTTGAGCGACTCTTGTTATAAATATACTTGTTGGAAAAGCAAAAGCAAGGTTTTAACAGTGCTTGAGTACTTAATCCTGACTGTTGTTCTATTTCTTCACTGTATTGTTCAGCCAGTGGTCTCTTTATACTTAAGTGACAAGCACGGCGATCCATTCTGATCCATCTCATGAATGATTCAACACCCTTGCATGGCCCACCAAGAAACATATGTAGCAGGGAAAGACCTGGGTTCAAGTCCCCACTCTGTCATGAAGCTTGCCAGCCTCCACGCGGGGGTCTGGAGATCTCCCAGAATTACAGCTGATCGCCAGACTAGAGAGATCAGTTCCCCCTGGAACAAACGGCTGCTTTAGAGGACATAAGAACATCAGAGAAGCCCATGTTAAATCAGGCCAATGGCTCATCTAGTCCAACACTCTGTCACACAGCAGCCAAAATATACCAGGTGCCATCAGGAGGTCCAGCAGTGGGGCTAGGATGAGCTCTTTGGGATCATTCCCCACTGAGGGCGTCGCCCTCTCCAGTCTCCGCCCCCAAATCTCCAGGAATGTCCCAACCTGGAGTTGACAACCCTACAGCTTCCTGAGGGCTCAGCTCTATGACACCACATTGTTATATATTGAGCCTAAGCCACTCCTCTAGCTGCACCAGGAAAGGGTTGAGCTTACTCCTCTAGAACAATAGCTCACCAGGATCCTGGAGCAAACCAATAGACAAGTGGTGTAATGGAAACGGCATGTCATTGGGAGTGGGTGGGTGTGGGGGTGTGGGGTTTGCATGCTTTATAAGCAGGGCTCCAGCCCTGCTAGCTGTCCTTGTGGTGTGCTGAAATCACCAAATAAACCAGAGCTGATCGCTGCAATGCGTCCAGAACCCAGTATTTAACATTCCGCATCACCAAGTCTTCCGTGAGGATGAAGAAGAAGAGAGGAGATTGGATTTATGCCCCGCCCTTCACTTGGAGTCTCAGAGCGGCTTACAAACCCCTCTTCCCTTCCCCTCCCCACAACAGACACCCTGTGAGGTAGGTGGGGCTGAGGGGACTCTAACACAAACTGCTCTTTCAGGAACAGCTGTGCCAGAGCTTGTGACTGACCCAAAGTCACATCAGCAGGTGCGAGTGGAGGAGTGGGGAATCAAACCCGGTTCTCCCAGATTAGAGTCTGCACACTTAACCACTACACCAAACTGGCTCTCTGTGGTGCCATTTTAATCTTCCAGGTCACCATGGAAGCCTAGTCCCGCAGAGGAATGGTGCTGGGAAATGAGGGGCTTCCTCCTCCCACTGCTGTTTTCAAAAGCCGAAAAAATAGTTGAAGAGTTAAAAAAACCTTTAAGGTGGTGCCGCGTTCCCACGGTGGCCTCGGGGACATGGTATCATGTACTTTGGCCCTGAGTGATCTTTGTCTAATCACTCTCAGGCTGATGTACACCACAGGGTTGTTGTGAAGTTAAAATCTAAGAGAGGAGTATCATGACGCTCTTCACAGGAAAGGGGATAAAAAAAGAGAAGGGGTTGGCGTTACGAGCTAGTCCT